>JBBPBX010034913.1:0-10145 GCA_038048925.1 Garcialebias charrua
TGGATTTTAACTATGCCAACATGCTGTTCATTTTGTTAAAGATCTCAATCTTTGAAGAGTCATAGTAGATTAATACTACTTAAGGTACTATAATCTACACTGATCTCCCAATCATTTAGGTAGAACCGATTCGATCGTTTCTATTCTAGATCTATTCATTTTGATGAGTCTCGCCATAGACTTCAAAATTTTTAGGGATTACCAAATCTTGCGTCGTTCGTCTAAAAGACAACAGACATTTAGACCAAACTAGTTTCATTTTTTATTTTAGTTTAACCTAAACTAAATAATGAATGGAGGAATAGTTTGAAAGAAGAGGCCTTCGTTACAGAAGCCCTCCCCATTTCTATAGGTATAGATCCCTATATCTGATTTTTACAGCATTGATCCACCCCTTAATTGGTAATTTTAGCTGATCTAATCCATGATAGCTTACATACCAGGTGCATATAGGTAAGGCTTAATGTAGAATCCCAATCATAAGCCCACCTAAAACCACATAATTGCATGACACATTGAACCAGGGTGGCACCGACTGGAAGCCATCCAGCCTGCAACCTTCGATGTGGGGACCTGCTGATCCAACGTTGGTCTTCAACCTTCATCCAAGGGCCGCCTCCTCTGCTTCAATCGAGGGATCCCCTCTACATGCTGATTAAATTCCATTCTTGCTGATGAAATCAATAACCCCCATCGTTGTGGATTTACCGTTGTGGATTATAAGACTTTGTTTTCCAAGGGATCACAGACTCAGTTCTCCATGGGTTAACAGACTATGTTTTCCAAAGGATTAAAAGCTTGCCGCAATGGGATTACCTACGAACAGTATGGAATTTCCAAAAACATTATGGGAGTATAATTTTGAACTTTTTGATTTTTCTTTTTCCACTTGCTGGATTACATAGAGGTCAGAGACATTCGGTGGTATCCTTTCGTGTTGGAACTCATCCCCAAGGACAGGCGATGATTTCCAAAAAGGGGGACTGTAGGGATACAGCACTCTCATGTCCGTATGGGATATGGGCCTCTCCACATCTCTCTGAAACTCTCAGTGTTACACCTTCTTGAAACTCTCAAGGAGTTTCTCAAGGACAAGTGGACTCTATATTGGTTAACAATTATTATGGATTAATGGACACTAATTAATCAGATTGAACTTTCTCTTTAATGTGTGTTAATTCAGAATTGATCAAACAGTATTTTTGTCATTTCAATGATGATTTTACTAAACTGGTATATTTTAAATATGACAAAGTTAAGAGAACATCTCAGAATGATCATGCTTTGAACTGTCTGCTCTAGGCAGAATAAGTGTCGAAAGTTGAAGGAACAATTCTCCGTCTATTTGTTTGAACTGTTTTTGGAACGAAAGAGAAGTTCTAGACATAACTTAATCTTCGGTCTCCCGTCCGTTCTAAAAACAATTCATCTGTGCTTAAACAGAGAGTGCTCTGTTTTCACACCTGCAGGTTTTTGTTTTGTCTCCGTGCTGGGACTCAGTTCTCAGCACTCACTGAGTTTTTGAGTTCTCGGGGAGAAGGGAAGACGCACGGACGTTTTTCTCCAAGCTGGAGACGGCCCGGTCATGTGTCAACGACCCACGTCTCAGCTGAGAGTCGCGGCAAAGCCTTGCTGTGCCTCAACACTCATTTTCTGAAAGAATTTGTTTTCTGAAGTTTTACTTTGAAAGTCCAACCAGTGCGATTGGGGCCTGTTCCTGCCGGTGAATGCGTGCTCCCGCTCGTCTGATCCAGTCATACACGCACGAAGTCCTCTGGACGCTCACTGGACCACACAGTCCGTTAGTGTCCACAAACTTCTCAGTCCTCACCTCGCAAGACGTCTCGTCACCAGGTAAAGAGGCGTTGTCTGTATGCTGCACGTGTCGGAGGCTCAGCCTGATCCGTATGGGAAAGGTGCCACTCTGGTTGTTTCAAATAATTAATTTCAGTTAACTTAGCTTTCATCTTCTTCCTCCTATTTCTTCTTTTCATAAGCTATTTAATCTGTCAAGTAATGTGCCAACAGTTAAGTTTTAATTGTCTGTTTGTTTTAATTTGAATTCTTGTCAACGTAGTTATTAAATCAGAGCTAATATCGATACAAATGTTTAATGTAATTCTTGTGATAGTTTCAATAAAAGGTCTATTTTTTTGGTAGACCAATATAAATTGAAGTTTCCTGTGGAATTACATTTCTGGCTAATCACATCACAGGTTTATTGATTTATTCTGAAAAAGTTGAGACCCCGCACTTTGGTGGCAGTTTGTGCAGTTAAACTCTGCTCATAAACTGCACATCTACAATAATGGTGGACCAGTAAGTGTTTAAATACCTTACTTTACCTTATTCCTTTACAGCCCTCACTGAAGAATGAAGGTCCCTCCCTGGGCTGCCACCTTACCGTGGTGGAGGGGTTTGAGTGTCCCAAAGATCCTAGGAGCTATGCTGTCAGGGGCTTCATGCCCCTAGTAGGGTCACCCAAGACAGACAGGTCCTAGGTGAGTGACCAGACAAAGTGCAGCCCAAACACCCCTTATGATGAGTAACAGTAATGGAATTATTGTTCCCTCACCGGGACGTGGGTCACCGGGGCCACACTCTGGAGCCAGGCCAGGAGGTGGGGTACGTTGGCGAGCGCCTGGTGGCTGGGCTTTTACCCATTGAGCTTGGTCGGGCACAGCCCGAAGAGGAGACGTGGGTCCCCCTTCCCATGGGTTCACCCCGGTGAACGAGAGGGTTGCCTCCCTTCGCCTACATGTGGGGGGACGGTCTCTGACTGTTGTTTCTACCTATGCGCCAAACTGTAGTGCAGATTACCCACCCTTTTTGGAATCCTTGGAGGGGGTATTGGAGAGTGCGCCTCCTGGGGACTCCCTTGTTCTACTGGGGGACTTCAACCCTCACGCGGGCAATGACAGTGAGACCTGGAGGGGTATGGTTGGGAGGAACAGCCCCCTTGATCTGAACCCAAGTGGTGTTCTGTTATTGGACTTCTGTGCTCATCATGGATTGTCCATAACGAACACCATGTTCAGGCATAAGGGTGTACATATGTGCTCTTGGCACCAGGACACCCTAGGTCGCAGTTCGATGATCGACTTTGTTGTCGTCTCATCTGATCTGCGGCCGCATGTCTTGGACACTCGGGTGAAGAGAGGGGCGGAGCTGTCAACTGACCACTACCTGGTGGTGAGTTGGCTCCGATGGTGGGGGAGGATGCCGGTCAGACCTGGCAGACCCAAACGTATTGTGAGGGTCTGCTGGGAACGTCTGGCAGAGTCTCCCGTAAGACGGAGCTTTAACTCCCACCTCCGGGAGAGCTTTGAACACGTTCCGAGGGAGGCGGGGGACATTGAGTCCGAGTGGGCCATGTTCCGCGCCTCTATTGTCGAGGTAGCTTATCAGAGTTGTGGCCGCAAGGTTGTTGGTGCCTGTCGTGGTGGCAACCCTCGAACCCGGTGGTGGACACCGGCGGTGAGGGATGCTGTCAAGCTGAAGAAGGAGTCCTATTGGGCCTTTTTGGCCTGTGGGACCCCGGAAGCAGCAGATAGGTACCGACAGTCCAAGCGGCATGCGGCTCGGATGGTTGCTGAGGCAAAAACTCGGGCGTGGGAGGAGTTCGGAGAGGCCATGGAGAATGACTTCCGTACGGCTTCGAGGCGATTCTGGTCCACCATCCGGCGTCTCAGGGGGGGAAAGCGGTACGCGACCAACACCATTTATGGTGGGGATGGCGTGCTGTTGACCTCAACTCGGGATGTTGTGAGTCGGTGGGCGGAATACTTCGAAGACCTCCTCAATCCTACTGGCACGTCTTCCACTGAGGAAGCGGAGCCTGGGGACTTTGGGTCGGGCTCTCCAATCTCTGGTGCTGAGGTCACCGAGGTGGTTAAAAAGCTCCGCGGTGGCAGGGCTCCGGGGGTGGATGAGATTCGCCCTGAGTTCCTTAGGGCTCTGGATGTTGTGGGGTTGTGTTGGCTTACGCGACTCTGCAATATCGCGTGGACATCGGGGGCAGTTCCCTTGGATTGGCAGACTGGGGTGGTGGTTCCCCTATTCAAAAAGGGGGACCGTAGGGTGTGTTCCAACTATAGGGGGATCACACTCTTAAGCCTCCCTGGTAAGGTCTATTCAGGGGTTCTGGAGAGGAGGGTCCGTCGGATAGTCAAACCTCGGATTCAGGAGGAGCAGTGTGGTTTTCGTGCTGGTCGTGGAACACTGGACCAGCTCTACACCCTCAGCAGGGTCCTGGAGGGTACGTGGGAGTTTGCCCAACCAGTTTACATGTGCTTTGTGGACTTGGAGAAGGCATTCGACCGCGTCCCTCGGGGGGTTCTGTGGGGGGTACTCCGGGAGTATGGGGTACCAGACCCATTGATATGGGCTGTTAGGTCCCTGTACGACCGGTGTCAGAGCTTGGTCCGCATTGCCGGCAGTAAGTCAGGCTCGTTTCCAGTGAGAGTTGGACTCCGCCAAGGTTGCCCTTTGTCACCGATTCTGTTCATAACTTTTATGGACAGAATTTCTAGGCGCAGCCAAGGTGTTGAGAGGATCCGTTTTGGTGGCCTTAGAATCGCTTCTCTGTTTTTTGCAGATGATGTGGTCCTATTGGCTTCATCAGATCGTGATCTACAGCTTTCGCTGGAGCGGTTTGCAGCCGAGTGTGATACGGCCGGGATGAGGATCAGTTCCTCCAAATCCGAGGCCATGGTCTTGAGCCGGAAAAGGGTAGCATGCCCTCTCCGGGTCGGGGAGGAGGTCCTGCCCCAAGTGGAGGAGTTTAAGTATCTCGGGGTCTTGTTCACGAATGAGGGAAAACTGGAGCGTGAGATCGATAGGCGGATAGGTGCAGCATCCGCAGTGAAGCGGGCGCTGTACCGGTCTGTCGTGGTGAAGAGAGAGCTGAGTCGAAAGGCAAAGCTCTCAATTTACCGATCGATCTACGTTCCCACCCTCATCTATGGTCATGAGCTTTGGGTTGTGACCGAAAGAACGAGATCTCGGATACAAGCGGCTGAAATGAGTTTTCTCCGCAGGGTGTCTGGACTCTCCCTTAGAGATAGGGTGAGAAGCTCAGTCATCCGGGAGGGACTCGGAGTAGAGCCGCTGCTTCTCCACATCAAGAGGAGCCAGTTGAGGTGGCTCGGGCATCTGGTTAGGATACCTCCTGGACGTCTCCCTGGTGTGGTGTTCCGGGCATGTCCCATCGGGAGGAGACCCAGAGGAAGACCCAGGACAAGCTGAAGCGACTATGTTTCTCGGTTGGCCTGGGAACGCCTTGGGATTCCCCCAGAGGAGCTGTTCCATGTGGCTGGGGAGAGGGAAGTCTGGGCCTCCCTACTTAGGTTGCTACCCCCGCGACCCGACCCCGGATAAGCGGAAGAAAATGGATGGGTGGATGGATGAAGAACGAAGGTCTTTAGCTCTTGACCAAACGTCCGACAGCTTGAAGAGAAAGTTCACATCTCTCTTTCCTCACAGGAACTAGAAGTTTCAGGAAAGCTTGAAACCCTTAGTAGAGGATCTGAGATCAAATACTTGTCCCTCTCCGATTGGTTCAAAAGAACCAGTCGAGGAGTTCACTTGTTGTTATCATGGTACAAGGTTACAACCAGTAGCAGAGAGAAATGTTTAGGAAAAGACAGAGTGCTAGAGTCATTCTCATGAAAACAAACGGATTAACTGTCTTCTTCATTTCTAAACAAAACGGCCGGGCCTTTCTGACCTAGGCCTTCAACTTTCAGACAGCAGGTGTGACACAGTAATGTTTCCCATTACAGAATAACATAGCATATAACACATATCATGAAAATGACAAAAAGTTATTATTTTGATTACATTAGAATAAAATTAAAGAAGCCAATAGTCTCTTTTGGTGACTATGTTCTCAGATTACAACTAATGGAATGGTTTGTAGTAAATGTCTGTTCACTGAAATATCAGTAAAGGTCATCACTGGAACAGTTCAAAAAAGACGTATCATAGTGGACATTGTCATGCCCACTACATCTCCCCCCTTTTGGAAGTCATCGCCAGTCCTTGGGGATGAGGTATAACACGAAAGGATACCTTGAACTGTCTCTGATCTTGAAGTAATCCAGCAAGTTGAAGAAGAAAAATCAAAATTATGATCCCATTAAGTTTTTTGGAACTTCCATACTGTTTGTAGGTAATCCCATTACGGTAAGCTTTTAATCCTTTGGAAAACAAAGTATTATAATCCACAGCGGTAATTCCAGAGCAGTAATTCCACAACGATTAGTTTTGTTGATTGATCAGCAACAATTGTTTTTATAATCAGCATGTTGAGGGGATCCCTTGATTGAAGCAGAGGAGGCGACCCTTGGATGAAGGTTGAAGACCAAGCGTTGGAGTTGCAGGTCCCCACATCAAAGGTTGTTGGCTGGTTGGCTTCCAGTCAGTGCCACTCTGGTTCTATGTGTCATGCAATTATGTGGTTTTTAGGTGGGCTTATGATTGGGATTTTACATTAGGCCCTACCTATATGCACCTGGTGTGTAAGCTATCATGGTTTAGATCAGCTACAATTACCAATTAAGGGGTGGATCAATTCTGTAAAATTAGAAATAGGGATCTATACCTATAAAATTTTGGAGGGCTTCTGTAACGAAGGCCTCTTCTTCCAAACTATTCCTCCATTCATTACTTAGTTTAGGTTAAACTAAAATAGAAAAATGAAATATAGTTTGGTCTAAATGTCTGTTGTCTTTTAGACGAACGACGTAGGATTTGGTATTCCTAATAAATTTTGAAGTCTATGGCGAGACTCATCAAAATGAATAGATAATCTAGAATAGAAATGATCGAATCGGTTCAATTTAGAAATTGTGAGACCAGTGTAGTTTATGGTACCTTGAGTAGCTTTAAACTACATTGACTCTTCAACGATTGAAGTTTTTAACAAAAGGAACTGCATCTTGGCATAGATAAATCCATTTAAGTCTTTAACTAACATTAATGCAAAACCTTTTTTGGCTGGGAGTGTTCAGAACCACAACAATATCTCAAATAATGACAACAGTAATGACTAAATCAACAAGGAAACAACGTTGCACTGCTTTGACACACTCATGTCGTCAGATTCCAAAATGCAACACACAAGAAAAACAGGTCTCAACTTTATAACCGAGGTCAAATTAAATCTCGTAGATTTAAACGGTTGTTAAGCTTAAGTTTTTATTGTGGGTTTTAGGCTTAGCGTTTCTAAGTTCAAGTTGGACAATGCGACTTATAGGGTGGAAAATATGGTAGTTTAAATCGGATTAGTTTATTTACAAACTTGTGTTTGGACGACCCTATTATCCCATGAAGTCGGTGAATTTGTGAGATCTTTGTCTTTTGTGGAGTCAAAGTTTGATCTGATTTCGATGTACCCATTTAGCAATTGGCTCTTTGCGGCCTTTGCTGATTTTGATTTCGTAGACGACTGAGGACACTTTGTCTGTTATCAGATGAGGTCCAGTCCACCTGGGCATTAGTTTGCGGGCGAGAGTTCCGGTCTCGGACCCTCCTTTCCCGGTTGCTGGGGCGAACGTATAGTACCAGACTCTGTCTCCCACTTGGAGTTCATTGTGAGAGGCCTTCTGGTCATAGTACGCCTTGCGTCCTTCAGCGGATCTTTCCAGGTTTTTCTGGGCGAAAGCAAAAGTGTTTCTGAGGTGTACATTCAAATCTTTGTCTTTGGCATGACCTAACATCACCTCCCTTTGGTCATGGGGGACCACGAACACAGGTGAGGACGTCCGTCCATGGGCACAAGTTAGGATGCCACCGTTTAGTCTAAGCTGTTTGCGCAACTGAGCGAAGACACTACACAGGAACATGTTAGGTTTCGGCCAACGTTTTGTCTTACGTTTACCTCTTTCCGTGTAATTCAGGTGTGTCACAACTGTCGGCGCAGTCGCAGATGTGTCTGATCGTACAGACTGCGACGGGTCACTGTTGTTGTGTGTGTTTTTCCACTTCTTGACTGAAGAGGGGCTCTTTGCGTCTGTAGAAACTATGTCATTTCTGATTAGTTCTAGACTCAAATGCTCTTGAACCAAGGTTTCACTGAAAGCTTGGCTGATAGCCGATTTACCTGTCCCAGGGGACAGTACAGCATCTTCGGTGTGGGATCCTTGGATCTCAACACCTTTTTCTACCTGTGGTAGGTATTGTGAGTTTGCCCCCTTTTTGTCTGATGAGGGGTCCTCGAACCCTGTAACAATGATGTCCAAATGACTATCAGCGCCTGGTTGACTGTGATTTTCTGGACTCAACTGCCCTTGAACAAAGATTTCTTTGAAACCTTGGTTGATTGCCGAATTACCTGTCCCAGAGGATAGTACAGCGTCTTTGGTGTGGGGTCCGTGGATCTCCACACCTTTCACTACCTGTGGTAGGCAGTGGTCAGTGAATGCTGATTGTTTCAGCTCGCAAAGGAGGTTCTCTTGTTGGGCCAGAGTTGGGTCCAACTGTTGGGTCTCGTCTGCCTCACCTGTAGTTGAAGGTTCACTTACCGGGCTCTTGTCCTTGGATAAGGAGTCATCCGTGCCTTCTGCGGTACCTTTTGTTAGACAGACAATGTCATGACCTTCAGGATCTTGTTGACTGTCAGCATTTTGTTTGCTGTCAACATCTTTATTGTCAACATCTATGGCATCTGAGTTAATGTTATTAATGTTAACTATGTGCTCTGAGTTATTCATGTGCTCTGAGTTATCAAAGACAAGGTCACTCAATGTACCAGTTTGGTCACCCTCAGTAACATTCAAGTTTTCAAACAACCAACTTATGTCCACTATCTCCTCAGAGCTTAGAGGTATGTTTCCTTTTTTCTGGAACTTCTGTGACCTTTTGCTACTCCCGGACTGTCTAGTCCGCGTTGCAGGGACAGGGCCTTTGCTCGGTGTAGACCGCGGAGAGTCACTTAAAGAGCGGACACCTACCGTTTGTGGTTTATTTGCTTATCTCGGGCAGTTTCGTCCGAGGCGCAAGGACAGGAGGGCTCCTCCTGTTAAACCATAATGGGTCTCTGTTCCAGCAGGCATCAACATTTTGTGGTCTGTTAGTTTGAAAAACATGTTTTTTCTCGCCTATTTTAGGAGAGGGAGTTGATGAACTTGTCCATTCCAGCTCCAGCGAGTGGGATTTGACCTTCTTTTCGACTGGGTTTTGTTTGAACCAGATCGGGTCATTGTTTTGTCTGTGAACTTCACAAACATTAACAGCATACCGTTTTATTTTTGGTTCTCTTATCACACGTTGTAACTCAATTTGTCTTAGATGAATTTCTTCACTTCTTTGAATGTGCTTCTGCTTCTGTGCTTCAAGCTTTGATGCGATCAGCTTGAAAGTTTCATAAGATCTTTCATATCCCATCTTTGTTTTGAAATTTTCTCCAAATTAATGAGAGATGTTTGTAGTTTGTTATTTTAAATATTTCCTTATTTAAAATAAACTAGAGTCATTAATTGTACACAGAAAAACTTTAAAAATTCAATTTTTAACTAAAAGTGTACAGTTGTGCACACCAAAATCAAAAAAGGCGTTCAATACAAGATCAACTGGACTTTATTTGTTACAGAAGACGTTTTGCTTCTCATCCGAGAAGCTTTATCAATTCAATGAAACAGACTGTGTGCGCGTGGAGTTATAACAGTGAGTCACGCACCAACATACCAGGTATGTAAATTTCAAACTGAGGTAACACATACATGTAAATTGACAGATCACACCTTAACAGTAGGGAGTTCCCTTGAGGTTTCTGACAGAAAATTCTGTTTAAAATGCAGAGATGTGAAGAGCATAATGTGAAAATGCACCGCTCTCCATCATTTTGTTTTTTGATTTAATGTGAAAATCAAATAGAAGATCCTTTTTAAATGTTATTTTAAATTTCTTCAGTATTTAAAATAAGCAAAAATGTTTGTCTGTACTTCTGTTATTCTAATTTTTTAATTTAAAATAAACAGGAGTTTTTTGTTTGTGTACAGAACAATTTTAAAGCTGGTATTTCACTATAAAAAAATGATGACTTTTTATGATGTTTTGAGAAAACTTTTAGTGAAATCTCCGTTCGTTTTGTGAGTGTAAACTGTCACTCAAAGTGCAACACCTGGAAATGACGACAAAAATGG
>JBBPBX010034913.1:10348-32341 GCA_038048925.1 Garcialebias charrua
CGTGCGTCCCCACTTCAGCAAATCAGTGCTCGCTTTACAGATACAAGACGTGATTGACAGATCACAGCTCTCATTTTATCCAATCACAGCTCATAAACAAACGTGTAGGACATATCGCTTTAACGTTACCTTAGCACAACAGAACGCAACCTTACAGACCCTTAAACAACTCATAAACACTTCAAATTAACTTTCCAAAATTCTGAAACGTGGCAATCACATTTAGAACAGGCATAACTTAGTTACGCTTAGTACACAGCATTTCAACTGCAACATAACACGGACTCTCTCGGAGCGTGTCAAGGTCGGTTCCGGTCCACTTTTTAAAGGAGCAGAAACTCGGGTCTGAACAGAACCACTATCCGACAATGTTCTAATAGTAATATGCTTCTTTTGACCTGCTCTAAAATGTAAAAATACCAGCACAGCAATCTTGTAGATATTAATAATAGCTTCTAAAATGACCCTGGTCATTAGGGGTGAGATCGCCTCAGCTTGTGGACAATGTAATCTGGACCGGGTCTTTATCAGAACCACGTACCAGGCACAGCAACACAGCCTGAAAACTACCCACCAAGCTAATAGCGTGTTAAAGAGTTGAACAATAATAATCTCTCAGCTTCAAATGATAAAGGCACGCATAATCTGCCTGTCTTGAACACCTCAGCCAAATATTATCACCTTCAGAGTCCAAAAATTGGATAATCATGCCAACATAACGTTTCAAGTTCATGAGGGATCACAGATTTATGAATAAACATTCAGAAAACTCGTACGGGCCACCATATATAGGATATATGAAGAGGTCAATATTAAACTGACACACTTTATATATCTTAATTACTTATTCAGATTGAATAGTAATTTCACGGATTCTTTTCTTATTCAGTTTACCCAATATTTCTGTGATCTTTATGATAGATAAATAAACCATAAAGCCATTAAGTGACAATGGAAACGTTGACTTTAGTTTGGTATGCCAGGAGACACTACCATTTATTTAAAATAAATCAACTAAAATTAACACCATTACACTTGATTGATAGATTTTCACTTTCTTGCAATTTAACACGTCAGCATAGTTAAAGTACAACACAACAGACATAAATACGGATGTCAATATATATATTTTTTTTCAAAACTTTATTCATTTTCAGTTAAAATTGAGTAAATATTAAAACAAAACAAAAAATACAATTTACAAAGAAAATGAAAGGAAGCAGAAAGAAGATAAAATCTTATAACATCTGCGCCTTTTAAAAAAAGAAAATACTTATGAAATAAAATACATAAATTACATTCAAACTTAGGACCGGGTAGGAGACCCAGAGGAAGACCCAGGACGCGCTGGAGGGACTATGTTTCTCGGCTGGCCTGGGAACGCCTTGGGATTCCCCCGGAGGAGCTGCTCCAAGTGGCTGGGGAGAGGGAAGTCTGGGCCTCCCTACTTAGGCTGCTACCCCCGCGACCCGACCCCGGATAAGCGGAAGAAGATGGATGGATGGATGGACATTCAAACTTAAATAGTCATTATATAACATAACAAGTCAAAAACTGACTCCGTGCCAAGAACAACCGATTTCAAAAGAATAAGCTAAACAACTTCATATTTTTAATAGACTACTTTTTACCAATTTCTTAAACAAAAACATTGAGGAGGCGTTTTTACAACTTTTATCCAAAACATTCCACAGTTTTATTCCTTGAACTGATGTGCATCGTTCCTTTGAGTTTGTTCTAATTTTTGGTTTTACATCCATCCATCCATCCATCCATCCATCTTCTTCCGCTTATCCGGGGTCGGGTCGCGGGGGTAGCAGCCTAAGTAGGGAGGCCCAGACTTCCCTCTCCCCAGCCACTTGGAGCAGCTCCTCCGGGGGAATCCCAAGGCGTTCCCAGGCCAGCCGAGAAACATAGTCCCTCCAGCGCGTCCTGGGTCTTCCTCTGGGTCTCCTCCCGGTGGGACATGCCCGGAACACCTCACCAGGGAGGCGTCCAGGAGGCATCCTAACCAGATGCCCGAGCCACCTCAACTGGCTCCTCTCGATGTGGAGAAGCAGCGGCTCTACTCCGAGTCCCTCCCGGATGACTGAGCTTCTCACCCTATCTCTAAGGGAGAGTCCAGCCACCCTGCGGAGAAAACTCATTTCAGCCGCTTGTATCCGAGATCTTGTTCTTTCGGTCATAACCCAAAGCTCATGACCATAGATGAGGGTGGGAACGTAGATCGATCGGTAAATTGAGAGCTTTGCCTTTTGACTCAGCTCTCTCTTCACCACGACAGACCGGTACAGCGCCCGCTTCACTGCGGACGCTGCACCTATCCGCCTATCGATCTCACGCTCCAGTTTTCCCTCATTCGTGAACAAGATCCCGAGATACTTAAACTCCTCCACTTGGGGCAGGACCTCCTCCCCGACCCGGAGAGGGCATGCTACCCTTTTCCGGCTCAAGACCATGGCCTCGGATTTGGAGGAACTGATCCTCATCCCGGCCGCATCACACTCGGCTGCAAACCGCTCCAGTGAAAGTTGTAAATCACGAACTGATGAAGCCAGTAGGACCACATCATCTGCAAAAAACAGAGAAGCGATTCTAAGGTCACCAAAACGGATCCTCTCAACACCTTGGCTGCGCCTAGAAATTCTGTCCATAAAAGTTATGAACAGAATCGGTGACAAAGGGCAACCTTGGCGGAGTCCAACTCTCACCGGAAACGAGCCTGACTTACTGCCGGCAATGCGGACCAAGCTCTGACACCGGTCGTACAGGGACCTAACAGCCCTTATCAAAGGGCCTGGTACCCCATACTCCCGGAGTACCCCCCACAGAACCCCCCGACGAAAACCACACTGCTCCTCCTGAATCCGAGGTTCGACTATCCGACGGACCCTCCTCTCCAGAACCCCTGAATAGACCTTACCAGGGAGGCTTAAGAGTGTGATCCCCCTATAGTTGGAACACACCCTACGGTCCCCCTTTTTAAATAGGGGAACCACCACCCCAGTCTGCCAATCCAAGGGAACTGCCCCCGATGTCCACGCGATATTGCAGAGTCGCGTAAGCCAACACAACCCTACAACATCCAGAGCCCTAAGGAACTCCGGGCGAATCTCATCCACCCCCGGAGCCTTGCCACCGCGGAGCTTTTTAACCACCTCGGCGACCTCAGCACCAGAGATCGGAGAACCCGACCCAAAGTCCCCAGGCTCTGCTTCCTCAGTGGAAGACGTGCCAGTAGGATTGAGGAGGTCTTCGAAGTATTCCGCCCACCGACTCACAACATCCCGAGTTGAGGTCAGTAGCACGCCACCTCCACCATAAATGGTGTTGGTCTCGTACCTCTTTCCCCCCCTGAGACGCCGGATGGTGGACCAGAATCGCCTCGAAGCCGTACGGAAGTCATTCTCCATGGCCTCTCCGAACTCCTCCCACGCCCGAGTTTTTGCCTCAGCAACCACCCGAGCCGCATGCCGCTTGGACTGCCGGTACCTATCAGCTGCTTCCGGGGTCCCACAAGCCAAAAAGGCCCAATAGGACTCCTTCTTCAGCCTGACAGCATCCCTCACTGCCGGTGTCCACCACCGGGTTCGAGGGTTGCCACCACGACAGGCACCAACAACCTTGCGGCCACAGCTCCGATAAGCTGCCTCGACAATAGAGGCGCGGAACACGGCCCACTCGGACTCCATGTCCCCCGCCTCCCTTGGAACGTGTTCAAAGCTCTCCCGGAGGTGGGAGTTAAAGCTCCGTCTTACGGGAGACTCTGCCAGACGTTCCCAGCAGACCCTCACAATACGTTTGGGTCTGCCAGGTCTGACCGGCATCCTCCCCCACCATCGGAGCCAACTCACCACCAGGTAGTGGTCAGTTGACAGCTCCGCCCCTCTCCTCACCCGAGTGTCCAAGACATGCGGCCGCAGATCAGATGAGACGACAACAAAGTCGATCATCGAACTGCGACCTAGGGTGTCCTGGTGCCAAGAGCACATATGGACACCCTTATGCTTAAACATGGTGTTCGTTATGGACAATCCATGACGAGCACAGAAGTCCAATAACAGAACACCACTCTGGTTCAGATCAGGGGGGCCGTTCCTCCCAACCACACCCCTCCAGGTCTCACTGTCATTGCCCACGTGAGCGTTGAAGTCCCCCAGTAGAACAAGGGAGTCCCCAGGAGGCGCACTCTCCAATACCCCCTCCAAGGACTCCAAAAAGGGTGGGTAGTCTGAGCTGCCGTTTGGTGCATAGGCACAAACAACAGTCAGAGCCCGTCCCCCCACACGTAGGCGAAGGGAGGCTACCCTCTCGTTCACCGGGGTGAACCCCAACGTACAGGCACCAAGATGGGGGGCAACCAGTATGCCCACTCCTGCTCGGCGCCTCTCACCAGGGGCAACTCCAGAGTGGAAGAGTGTCCAACCCCTCTCAAGGAAACTGGTTCCAGAGCCAGAGCCATGCGTTGAGGTGAGTCCGACTATTTCTAGTCGGAACCTCTCAACCTCACACACTAGCTCAGGCTCCTTCCCCACCAGAGAGGTGACATNTTTATTTATAGAGCACTTTGGCGGACGCGGGCCAACCAAGGTGCTGACGATAGCCAAGCAGACAAAACAAAACAAAAAAAAAAAAAAAAAAAGGGAAGAGAAAGTGTTCCTAGAAATAACTAATAATAATAAAGAATATATCACTAATAACATTAATGAAGGCTCATAAAAGGAAACAGCTCATTCATTGATTAGATGATCAGTTATACAAAAAATAACTTTTTAGATTTTTATATTCAACAGCATAGCCATTTAAAGGATCATTTAAGAAGCACGTTGTACTGTAGGATAAATCAGATAAACCTACAAACCACATTGCTTTATGTATGTTGTTTAATAAACAGGTATGTATATGTCATTTGATAAACAGGTATTTATTTTTTAACAGATCCAAAGATATGGGGGACGCCCTGGAGTTTTGGATCTATTTGATAAACAGGTATTTATTTTTTAACAGATCCAAAGAGAAAAGATTGGGGGACGCCCTGGAGTTTTGGATCTATTCAAAAGGTTGATTTGAAAGGTTGATTTTGAAATATGGTGGTTCTATATTTTTAAAACACGACTGACCCTGACTATAGACTGGACTTATTTTGAGCACATGAACCACATGTTTTTATTGTAAATTCTATATGTATATATGTATGTGTGTCTATATGTATGTATGTCTGTCTGTACGTATATGTCTGTCTATGTCTGTATGTATGTTTTGACTTTTTCTACAGACTATGAAAAAGGTAAAGTATTTTAGGTGAGTATAAAACGTCTCCGTCTCCTGCTACTCATTTTGATGATCATGCTAATTAAGAATAACTTACTAATTAAAATAACCTCAAATCAGAGTGAGTGATTACTCATTTTCACTGAAGAATGAAATCATTTGTTGTTGTGTTGTTTTTGCCATTAAATACAAATGTTTTAGATAGTAAGAATGGAATTTTATTTTATATTTAAAGAAACAATTATTATTATAGCCAATTACAGAATTTAGTTTAAGTTAAGTTAAGGAGCTACCCACAGTTTGACCTTCCCCAGACCACAAATGGCTCATGGGATCCGAAGGTCTTAGTTTTATTTGACAAATTGCAAGTTTTTTGGTGTCCAGTTCTCCTCTCAAAAAGACTACAGGTTTCCGGAACTCCTTCAGGAGGAGTTGCCAGTGATGCCAGTGAATCCCGTCTTGACTCGAGGTCCTGCTAGGGACGGCTGAAAACGAGGGTGGACGGGACCCCTACAGGTGGAGGAAAGGACACGTCATCTTCTCGAGAGAAAAAGCAGCAGCTGTTACATCTGAGTGACCGGTGCTCCCCTGAAAAAGAAGTTTGGAGCAATCGCTGAGCCAGATTTTGAAGATGGATCTGGTCAGAGCAACTTTGTCAGGATGTGGCTTGACTACCTTGTCCCACACACAATTCAGGGTTGCGACCTGCTACTGTGCCCGCAATTCATGCCTGAATGGACTAAACACCCAGGAACAGACAGCTGGACAAGACAAGATTACATGAAACCGTTGTCTGAAGACTGAAGCCATCAAACTGCCTGATGCCCTCCACCCACAAGGCGCATAAAAAGCTTTCCCAAGAAGAAAAAGACTTGAACAAAAAGCTTTCCCCAAAGAAAAGAATGAACTTTGACAGAAACCCAAGAAGGAAAAGACTTGAACAAAAAGCTCTCCCCAAAGAAAAAGAATGAACTTTGACAGAAACCCAAGAAGAAAAAGACCCGCACAGAAACTCACAGAAGAGGAAGACTTGAACAAAAGCTCCCCCCCAGAAGAAAAAAAGACTCTTCTCCCCCCCCCAGGATGAAATGAACTTATTCCACACACAAAGAACTCCCCCCCCACCAGATGAGATGGACTTGGACCCAACAATAAAAAACTGGACTTATTCCACAAACAAAAAAAACAAAAAAAGGGATGGATGCTGTGAAGAAGAATGGTTGATCTATTTCATTTTTTAAGTTCAAACCGGTTGTTTTTACTTTCCTGGGCAATAGTTGATATCAAAGAAGTTTCAAACTTATTTTATTTTTGTGCCCATAAAGGGCTATTTTGTTGTGTGTTTGAGAATTATTTCCCACATCTTTGAAAGTGTATAAGTTCCATTTAATTGTTTAACACAACAAATTAGATTGGTTCTTTTTTGGTTAAAACAAATTAGATTGGTTCTTTTTATTTTAAAACAAATTAAATAGCTTATTTCTTTTATTTGTTTAACACAAATAGATTAGTTCCTTTATTATATATATATGTTTCTTCTCAAAAGTTCTATTTCTTTGGAAAAACTTGGTTTTTGTGGGTAAATAGACTAATCCCTGCTAAATATATTATTCCTTTTAAAACTTTTGACATAAGCCATAAAGTGAGACCATACTCATTGCAAAATTCTCCTCAAAATCAAAATCTTTATTTCTCACAAATATTGAAATAAGTCATGCAATATGACAATCATCACCACAGAGTTATCCAAAACTTTATAATCTCTCAAACCATCCTAAAAAGGTGATTCTGCATGTTCAGGGCGTTACTGTGGGGGCACGGGACGGTGGTGTGAGTTTTTGCCTCTAATTAGAAATTCGGCCTCAGAGGATGTTTTTCCGCACCGCTCACCTGATTGATAATGATCAGTTTATATATGATAAAGAGGATGAAATGATGGAGATGTTCAATATTTATCATCTAAAACTAATTACTCTGACCCAATAATTATAACCCAGCTCACTTATATCAAATATTCTCTGTTCCCTTTAAACACTTATATTTGATAGTACAAACATGTTGTTTGCTTTTTCTCTGATACAGAAAAGACAGTCTTCTAGCCTTGACAAATGTTGGGATTAGATGTTCTTGTTTGATCAGAACCATGACTTGTTTGTTTTATCTGTAAGACGTCAGAGCTTGTCAAACTCCACCTGCTTCTTGTATAAATAGCTTGTCATGTCCAGTACAATTTGGAATTGTGCAGGACAATGTATTTGAGACCAAACTAGTTTCAAAGGACATTAAAAGCCCTTCCCCCTTGCAAGGTTGTTTGTCTGATTTAACACTGTTCTCTTGTTTATCTTTGTGTGGTTTTTATTAAGGTAACAGGGGTTTAAAATCCCCATCATTTGTCAACAAATCCCAAAAAAGTTGGGACAAGCAGCAATAAGTGGCTGGAAAAAGGAAATTGAGCATATAACGAACAGCTGGAAGACCAATTAACACTAATTAGGTCAATTGACAACATGATTGGTATAAAAAGAGCTTCTCAGAGTGTCAGTGTCTCTCAGAAGCCAAGATGGTAAGAGGATCACCAATTCCACCATTGTTGCGCAGAAAGATAGTGCAGCAATACCAGAATGGTGTTACCCAGCGTAAAATAGCAAAGACTTTTAAGTTATCATCATCAACCGTGCATAACATCATCAAAAGATTCAGAGAATCTGGAACAATCGCTGTGCGTAAGGGTCAAGGCCGTAAAACTCTACTGGATGCTCGTGATCTCCGGGCCCTTAAACGTCACTGCACCTCAAACAGGAATGCCACTGTCAAGGAAATAACAGAATGGGCTCAGGAATACTTCCAGAAAGCATTGTCAGTGAACACAATCCACCGTGCCATCCGCCGTTGCCAGCTGAAACTCTACAGTGCAAAGAGGAAGCCATTTCTAAGCAAGCTCCACAAGCTCAGACGTTTGCACTGGGCCAGGGGTCATTTAAAATGGAGTGTGGCAAAATGGAAGACTGTTCTGTGGTCAGATGAGTCACGATTTGAAGTTCTTTATGGAACACTGGGACGCCATGTCATCCGGACCAGAGAGGACAAGGATAGCCCAAGTTGTTATCAACGCTCCGTTCAGAAGCCTGCATCACTGATGGTATGGGGTTGCATGAGCGCTTGTGGCATGGGCAGCTTGCATGTAAGGCACCATTAATGCAGAGAACTATGTTCAGGTTGGTAGAATCCACTTTGCCCATTGGGAAGAATCTTCTAAGTATCTGATGTCACAATTTGGCCGATAGAAACTCTGAAAATGAAATGAAGCTATTTAGAGGACTTTAATCTTTAGGAGCTGCACTGAGTACAAAAATATATCCAGGCTTGCTCCAAACTAAAAATAGTAGGTGCACACTATCATTACAAATGCAATTACAGTAATTAATAAAAACAAAACAATTATCAGCATTTATTTCACAGTATTGAAGCAGCATGGCAGCATGAACCTGCTGGTCCACCTGATGTTGAAACTAACAGCCAGACAGTGATAGAGGACTTTTAAGGTTTTAGCTGGGCTCTGTGTCTGCTTCAAGATAAATAAGAACGTGCTCCACCTGTTTCAGAGCTTTTCAGATTGTTTTCAGCTTGTTCATTGATTCACCGTGAGATGCTAGTACCGTAGATGGAGCTACATATGCTAGTAGATTAGCTAAATATGCTAGTTGAAGTAATCTGCAGCCACTTCTTCAACTTGTCCTCCATCCCTCCCTCGTCTGCAGCAGGCAGCAGAATGATTATATTGTTAAATTAAATTCACAAAGCTCGGACTAACTTCGCTCGCACTGTTCACACATAAACAAATGTAGTTTTTGCTCCTCCTGAAGTCACGCACATATTACATGCAAAACGTCATCAAAACGATTTACTTACGTTCAGTAAATGCATGCACACTGTAAATTGTGTAAACGCGCAATAATACCATAAGTACTGTGCACCAAAACAATTTAATTACTTACTTTTTGGTTGTTTCTTGCTATGTAGGGTGATAACACGGCTCCTCTGCGTGTCATGGGCTTCGTGCAAAATGCATGCGCGCACATGCGTATTAACTATAGACAGAACAGCGGCAGTTTTTTTTGGGGGGGGGGTCAAGTTTCTTGGATGGTGGGAAGCGGAGAGAACTTTTTTCTTTTTTTCTGACTAGCGGCATAAATGGGGTTTTACTCAGATATACACAGCACAGAAAGTAAAATACGTGAACAAAATATTGGTGGGGACTGTCCCCTACAGCTCAACATTGGTGGGGACATGTCCACACCAGTCCTTCAGGAAGTTACACCACTGCTGTATAGGTATGTTATGGCTTTAAACATTTTGTGAAAGTCCAGCTGAGGATGCATAGCTTTGAAAACTTTTGATTGGTTACTACTACCTACTAAGTTTAAGTTACAGTAGTTGGAGACACCTCGTCATGGAAAATAAATACAGCCAAGCTATCAGGAAGAGAACCTCCACAAATCTGGTTCAGCCTTGGGAACAAGATGTTCCACATGCATCTGTTCAGATATATGGAAATATTACCAGAATGTTCTGCTGTCACACTGCTCAGGAAGGAGATGGGTTTTATGTTCCCAAGAATAAAGACAAAACTGTAACGTTTAACTAGTGGCCATAATTGCTAGGGATGCACGATATTGGATTTTTGGACAATATCTGATGTTAAAACTTATTTGGCCGATAACTGATGTCAATACCAATATTTTTTTCCCTAAACCTACTTACAGAGACTACATAGCTTTCTCTGCTGTGGAATTAAAATATTCTGCATTGTCTTTGTCAGTTTGACTTGCTGCCAAATGCAGATGCAAATGATGCAACACTTCAACTTGGTTTATGTTAAATGTTGAATTTATTCATATTTACTCTCTCTAACACAATGACAACACTGGAACAGTGCAAATGTATAGATTTTCATAAATCTAAACTCAATGACACACGTGATGTCTTAATGTTGTGCTGGCGCTGCAGGCATCCTTGTCACTGGGTTGTCATACAAAAACAGCACCTTTCATATACGTATATATAAACAGCGCCTTTTATATCTGTTTTTTGGTTGTTGATTGAATGACTGATATTTAACTTTATCGCTAATATCGTCTGATACCAATACCATCGATAATAGTATCATGCCCATTATTACATAATGTCTCCTAGCAAGAATTCCATTTAAGATATTAACAATGTTCATCTACTGGAGATAAAAATAATAAACTTTTGGATTTATGAAGCTGAAAGCATTGCCACATCCATAAGAGGCATCATTTGTCCTAAAAAGACTAACATTTGAGATCTCTAAAATGTTGATTGTGAATAAAATGAAGGTTCTCTTTGATAGCTAAACTATTTTCATTTAAGAACTGAATCGGGGATATCTGCTTTGAAAAGCTTATTTATTATATGGTCAAATAGCTTGCCGTAATGGAAGAGCATGCAGAATCTCGTCAGTAATCACAACACGGGCCGATCTGTAGCTCATTAAGGCGTTAAAACCTCATCAGTAAACTCTCCTTTATGATCAAGTGTTCAACCATGATGCATCACGAGTGAAGCTGACCCACACAGCCAGCTGTGACCTTCAGGAAACATTAAGGGAAAGTTCCCCGATGGTTCCCTAAATGTTAAAAAGCCTTTAACTCTGATCTTCAGGGAACCCTAAAAGGGATCCTTTTTACATGGCATCTGCACGACCTTCACCGTAAGCACATTCCCAGAGAACGTCCACGAGGTCACACTGTGACAACTGCTCATTTAATGAATGCTGCAAACTTCTACTTGTGTAACTGTGCATGAAAAACAGCGTAGGTGCCAGACAAGTATAGTGCACAATAACTTAGGCAGTGAGTCAGTCCATTTATTATATTATAATAAACAGACTGACAAATGATATTACATACTATTTATTATATTGCAAATTATGACATATCATTTAATATTCATAAATTTGTCAATAAAAGTCCAAGTGAATAGTTGCAGTACAGCTCAGAGACCAAGCATCAGGACAGTGTGCAGTCCAAAAAAAAAATGCAACCAGTGAAAAGATGGCACACCTTTACACTTACAATTTATCAGTGGTGGAGAACTGATCCACTTTATTTGATTGGTCTGAACTCTCGTAATGGCCTACTAAGAGACACTGTGCGATACAAACATTGCATTTCAACATCATAGGACACAAGGGGGTTTCAAGTCTCAATTTCATGAAAAAAAAACAACTAAAAACAAATAATGTCACCATATTGTTTAGTGAAGAGCTGAAAAATGCTCCGATTTTTTTCTGCTTCATGTCAAATTCCTTTAGGATTCAAGTTTGTAAACGTATTTTTTTTTTTTCTTGTTACGTCTGTAAACACACAACATCCCGTCGGAGCAGGATAAACAAAACTGACAAAATATAAATCTGAGTGTGTGCTATGATGAAACTCGTGAATTGAAATTAGACGGAGAGGAACAAGAAGCTCAGAGCAGATAGAAGCCGTTAACTGAGCAGCGTGAACGTTAGAAAATGGTGTTTCAGAACAAATCTGCTGCTCTGTACGATTCTAAAAAGCTGTATGCTGACGGACACAATGGAAGCAGAGTAAGTGATCTGGGCGTTGAATCACCAAGACAGCAAAGTACTAAAGACTTATGGTACCACGCACTTAAAACAGGAACTCTGATGCATGTGTCAACGCTAAAAATAGAATGTACCAGCTGTAAGAAAAACTGGATTAAAACCATACAAGTATTATTTTTTTTCTTCTTTTTTTCTGCGAGAGGTGGGGAAAGTAAAAGCACATGTTTGTAGAGCCCTGGGCAGGAGGTTGAATAAGTTACACAGCAGGTAGGATGCTTTCTCTTGTCAAAAGCCACAACATCAATCAAAAGTGCAACAATGGTGCAGACCATCCTGTAGGTTTGGTTAGATTCATCTTATTGTGTCATGGAGAGAAAAACATGGCAGAGTTCAGATTTATTTTGTCAGGATAGTAAACAAAAAGCAAGGGACTACGGATACAAACAACAACTTATATCTCTGAGAAAATGTGTTAAAGCTGCCTTCTCTCTCAAATCACAAGGCAAAAGTATTCCTCTAAAAAATATATATAAACTTCCTGACAGACTTATTCTGGACATTTTGGAAAGAAGTGAAACTGCAGAGATGTGACACTAGTCTCTTAAATTAAAAAATAAAAATGTCATTGGCTCACTTTCAATATTCAGGCAGGGTCCAGAAGTAGTCATAAGGATATAATTTTCTGGAAAGCTTATTTCAGACTTTTCACCTTTCTGCTATGACACCAGTGTTCTCAACTTGCGGAGACGACAGTCGGGGTGAGAAGTTGTCCGCACCATCCGTTCCATCGTCATCAGACATCGATGCTGTTCGAAATGTTACAGTTTTCATTTTGCCCTCTGACGCCCACAACGTTCAGGCTCTGGTGGTGCTCGGTGGATGACGGGCAGCGTGGCATAATTTACGATCCGCCAAGGGTCAAGTACAAACCACAGGTCCGGTCTCTCTAAGCATGGCATTACTAAAAAATAAAAAATCAACAAAATAAAATATTTGAGTGGGTAATTTTGTTTGGGGCTGCACTGAGAGAGCACCTGCAATATTAAAGATTACACCTCTGCTCTTCCCATTTAAAGTTGAGCAATTTAAAAGCAACAATAAAATAAGAAATAATCAAATTAAGAAAAACACCGCAAAAGGTTACTCTATTTACATACAATGATTCTCTTAAAGACAAAGCAATTCTTTACAGAAATCAGACATAAAATTCAGAAATAGCTTCTTATGTTTTTTTGTTTTTTTACACGTTAAGTTCTTCAGCTTGACTGTAGCCGATGTCATCCAATCAGATGACGTGAATTTCTCTGACAGGCTGCGTGAGAGTGAAGCAAAAGTGAAGTCTTGTTCTGGAGAGGCGTGCCTGTCACGTGCTGTTGCTCACAGTCAGGGGGCACTATAGCACCAAAAAAAATAATAAAAAAACACGCCGCCTCGTCCTCTTCTTACACTTTCCAAAGAGTGAGGTTAGTTCTGGGAGAGGGGCGTGGACTCAGCCTCAGCAGGGCCGCTCGTCTGGTAACTGGTGGTCGTAGGCAGCAGAGCTCAGTCGTCGCTGTCGGACAGCGTCTCGTATTGTTCTGACAGCAGAGACTGCCACACACGCTGCTGGGCCACCGGAGCTCCAGTTGGGGGCAGCTGCTGCTGCTGCTGCTGGCTCTGAAGAGACGGCGAGGCCACGGAGGTGGGCGGAGCAGTGCTCATCATGCGCATGGTCAGCGGGTTGTAGGGAAACTGCATGGGACCTGAGAAGACGGCAGGAAAACAAACATGATGACATTGTAGGCAGATTGTTTTGACATGTCCAGGCAGGTGATGAGCAGCTCACCTGTGGATGAGGGCCGGTCGTCCCAGCTCCACTGGGGTTGAGCTGGTCGGTGATAATCGCCCTCAGAGTGGACGGAGGACACTGATGAGGGACGCTCCCCTCCTGTATAGGCCTGACCCAGGTTAGGGGACTTGGACTTCCGGCTGTTTGCTTTGCCCTGTTTTTGTTTTCCTGCAAATTCAAACAGGCATTTAGTGTAAATGTCTAAAGGCCGTCTAAGTTTGCATAACTGTGGCAGACGCTGGGCTCTTTGAAATCATATTTAGTTTCTCTCATTTCTTTTTTCTTTCTCTAAAGTTCAATATATTTATATTGTTGTAACCACATTTATTCTTAAGTGTTCGTTTATCACAAAGTTTCAACAATTAAACTGTAAAACACCCCAAAATATATTCTAATCGTTTTTAACGCAAATACAGTAAAACTACAGTATTTCACTTCAACAAAAACATGATGCTTTTTTAAAGGTGCTTACAAATCTGTCTGTAAATCATTTATAAATTAAAATATATTACAGAGTTTCTTTAAAAACAATGTACCTCATCAGGGTTTTATTGTATTATAGCGTTGATATTTAGTTTATTATAATTTCAGTAGACAGGTTTCAGCTTGAAGGAGACAAAGTTTGGTCTAAAACAGTCGTAGGTTTGTCTTTTATTAATCCAAATGTCTTACTTTGCATTGTACAAAGTCTGATAAATTCAAGTCTTGCTTCTGACGTTTTCATGTAGATGAGTTAGCGGAGTAATATGCTAATGTCAGCTCGAGATCGCAGAAGTAAGAAGCTCATTTTGGCTCGAGTTAGCTGATGTGATAAGCTAACAATAGTTTGAGGTAGCTGGCGCGATAAGCTAACATTAGTTTGAGGTAGCTGGCGCAGATAAGCTAACATTAGTTTGAGGTAGCTGACATGATAAGCTAACATTAGTTTGAGGTAGCTGACATGATAAGCTAACATTAGTTTGAGATAGCTGACATGATAAGCTAACATTAGTTTGAGATAGCTGACATGATAAGCTAACAATAGTTTGAGGTAGCTGGCGCGATAAGCTAACATTAGTTTGAGGTAGCTGACATGATAAGCTAACATTAGTTTGAGGTAGCTGACATGATAAGCTAACATTAGTTTGAGGTAGCTGACATGATAAGCTAACATTAGTTTGAGATAGCTGACATGATAAGCTAACATTAGTTTGAGATAGCTGACATGATAAGCTAACAATAGTTTGAGGTAGCTGGCGCGATAAGCTAACATTAGTTTGAGGTAGCTGACATGATAAGCTAACATTAGTTTGAGGTAGCTGACATGATAAGCTAACATTAGTTTGAGGTAGCTGACATGATAAGCTAACATTAGTTTGAGATAGCCAACATGATAAGCTAACATTAGTTTGAGATAGCTGACATAAGCTAACATTAGTTTGAGATAGCCGACATGATAAGCTAACATTAGTTTGAGATAGCTGACATGATAAGCTAACATTAGTTTGAGATAGCTGACATGATAAGCTAACATTAGTTTGAGATAGCTGACATGATAAGCTAACATTAGTTTGAGATAGCTGACATGATAAGCTAACATTAGTTTGAGATAGCTGACATGATAAGCTAACATTAGTTTGAGGTAGCTGACATGATAAGCTAACATTAGTTTGAGATAGCTGACATGATAAGCTAACATTAGTTTGAGATAGCTGACATGATAAGCTAACATTAGTTTGAGGTAGCTGACATGATAAGCTAACATTAGTTTGAGATAGCCGACATGATAAGCTAACATTAGTTTGAGATAGCTGACATGATAAGCTAACATTAGTTTGAGATAGCTGACATGATAAGCTAACAATAGTTTGAGATAGCTGACACGATAAGCTAACATTAGTTTGAGGTAGCTGACATGATAAGCTAACATTAGTTTGAGGTAGCTGACATGATAAGCTAACATTAGTTTGAGGTAGCTGACATGATAAGCTAACATTAGTTTGAGGTAGCTGACATGATAAGCTAACATTAGTTTGAGGCAGCTGACATGATAAGCTAACATTAGTTTGAGGCAGCTGACATGATAAGCTAACATTAGTTTGAGGCAGCTGACATGATAAGCTAACATTAGTTTGAGATAGCCAACATGATAAGCTAACATTAGTTTGAGATAGCTGACATAAGCTAACATTAGCTGACATATTAGGGCAGCACGGTGGCACAACTGGTAGAGCTGCTGCCTCTCAGCGAGAAGGTTGCCGGTTCAAATCCCGGTCCGGGGCCTTTCTGGGTGGAGTTTGCATGTTCTCCCCGTGCATGCGTGGGTTTCCTCCGGGTACTCCGGTTTCCTCCCACAGACCAAAAAACATGCTTGTTAGGCTGATTGGTGACTCTAAATTGACCCTAGGTGTGAGTGTGAGAGTGGATGGTTGTTTGGTGTGAGTGAAACAGGTCCCTCTTGTAAATGAGTCCCCGTGACTCAACGAGGCTAGCCTGTATAAATAAAGGTTGAATGAATGAATGAATGAATGAATTAGTTTGAGATAGCCGACATGATAAGCTAACATTAGTTTGAGATAGCTGACATGATAAGCTAACATTAGTTTGAGATAGCTGACATGATAAGCTAACAATAGTTTGAGGTAGCTGGCGCGATAAGCTAACATTAGTTTGAGGTAGCTGACATGATAAGCTAACATTAGTTTGAGGTAGCTGACATGATAAGCTAACATTAGTTTGAGATAGCCAACATGATAAGCTAACATTAGTTTGAGATAGCTGACATAAGCTAACATTAGTTTGAGATAGCCGACATGATAAGCTAACATTAGTTTGAGATAGCTGACATGATAAGCTAACATTAGTTTGAGATAGCTGACATGATAAGCTAACAATAGTTTGAGGTAGCTGGCGCGATAAGCTAACATTAGTTTGAGGTAGCTGACATGATAAGCTAACATTAGTTTGAGGTAGCTGACATGATAAGCTATTAGCCTTTCTGTTTTGATCTGATTTATTATTTGGTCATCACACATTTTCTTGCGCTTACAGTCAATTATGTGCTGACAAGTTATAAAAAATTTGTTTATGGATAGTTTTAATATATATATTGCTTTAAACTTTGTGCATGATGTTATATTTTGCACGTAGAACATGAAGTTGCAAGAGTCTACAGTCACATTCATCGTGAATGTAAATATGTAAAAAAATAAATAATTTTTAGATTATCGGTAGTAAAAATAATCCCTATACAGTATTAATAATTTCTATGACATCTAACATTTTTACAGTAAACATAACTTTTATTGTTCATGTTTGAGATTCTGTTTGTTTCCCCCACTGTAGAAACCATAGGGCCCTACATACCCATACTAGGCGATGGGGTGGCCTCCTGCCGGGTATCACTGACTGCACCTGATGTGTTGTTGATGGAAACAGCCCCTCCTCCTCCCTGGTGCTGCTCATGTCTCTCCTCCAAATTGCCCATTAAAGCCTTGCGGATGATGTCCTCCAAGCCCAGGTTACTTGCTGGGTCATTGAAGGACTGATTTCTTGGGTTGATGCTGCCTACAAATCACAACCCGACAAATTAACAATGAGAGAATGTCTCAACTTGAATGAAAACAAAATGTCTGATCTGGTGTCACTTCTACTTACTGGAGGTGGTAACAGCAGGCAAGTTGAAAATTTCAGTCCCTGGCTGCGCATTTCCTGCAATTGTAAATATTAACATTTGAAAAACAAAACAAAAATATATGTCAAGAAATCAAGTTCTTGATGATTTAAAAGGCCACAATGTTCCAGTGTTATACATGCTTAATGAGTGAGAGGAATTAGTGGAAATCATTAATGAAAATCAAAGGATAAGAGAAAACCCACTTACCAACATCAGAATCACCTACACCAGAGGTGGAGTTCAACTTACGAAAGATTTCCTGCTTCTTGGATTTAACCATTGGCGAGGTGTTCTCCAACTTGGTGAAGAACGAAGGCAGGTAGGTGACACTCCCCGGGGACCGTGAGTCACTCCTTGAACCAAACAAAGAGCAAAGAGAGACAAAAATTAAAACAGCAAATCTTTTCAGGGCCACAGGATGTTAAGCTGAACAATCCGTCTGCACGCATCCAGACAAGGAACTGTTCTACAGCCAGTTCAGTCAGGATCAAAACATATTAAAAGTATTAACAGAAAACTGAACGGCAATATTGGCTGTGTGAACGTGAACAAAGAAAATTTTAACAAATATTATATTTGCAACATTGGACTAGAATTTTTTTTTTTACAGTAGTCTCTCTTTTAATGTGGGGGTTACATTTCAGACACCCTCCTCAATAAGTGAAAAACAGCGAAGTAGGAATGTTATTTTTATTTTAGCATTTATATATCTATTAAGGCTTTATAAACCCTTCCCACACTATTGCAAAGTTCTAACCAATGTTCTAAACTCTAAAGGCTCTAAAAGAGCACACACACATCATGATCTCAGCTCTCTGCCACACCCACTTCTTCACTGCGGTCACACTCATCACCTGTGTCACTCCCAATCTCCCTCCTTCTGCATGCAGGTGCAGAAGGAGGTGCATGGAAGGCAGGTGTAAATAATAGGGGTGGGCGATATGGCTCAAAAATTATATCGTGATATTTCAGAGCATTATCACGATAACGATAAATTTCATGATATAACAAAAAAAAAGATCTGTTATTTAGATTGAAAAAGTCTGCACAAAATATAGATCAACAAAAACCACCACAAAAACTAAAGTGCAGGTATAGTTTCCTAAAACAACTAAATAAAATGAATCTTAAAGGACAACACCCACCATGACACTAACAATTCACCATATTGTACAATTACTGTAATTTATTATTAGGTCTATTTTCATTTTTGCATTTGGGCCAGGCGAGGGTTAAAAAAAAAAAAAAAAAACCCACTCCCGAATGAATCCGGAAACCTGGCCGAAGAGTCCCGAAGGGTCATGCCTTTTGTTACATTGATCTCCACCCAGAAGGCAGAAGGTAGGAGTGAGTTTCCATGGAGGTTTATGAGAGAGAGTGGTAGTTAAAACAGCATATTTCCTGGTGCATTTGTGTGTATCGGTATATGGACCAGCGCTCTGATTTTATTTATTATTTATTTTATAACACCGCTGCGGACCTTTTGCTGCTCTCATTCATTCTGCCCCTGAGGAGCGAGCCGCGAGCCGCGCGGTCTCTGGCTCCTCGTTCCGCTGGTCACCTTTGAAGTTCCTCGTGCCGGTGTAATTTGCTCCCTCGAGTGTATGTATCTGCTCTTATCTCTCGTCAGCCTTGTTAAGGGGAGCACAGGTCGGGAAGCACGCGCGCGCGCAGAGCCCAGCTGAGCGGCTGGCTGCCTTTCTGATCACGGGGCGAGAGAATAAAAAGTCGATGCGGAAATGAATGAATTTGTCGCGATCAAACGAATTAAACTAGTATGTCTAAGTGGATGCTCGCTCAGAATATGAGTGAGCGACAGCAGGATTAATCAACAGGCAGCTTTAGGGAATATTTAAAAATGCTTCCTTTTTCTTTTCCTCTGCTCGCCTGTAACTCCAAGGCGTCACTTTGGTGACGTGAATGCCCAAGTGAATGCCCATATATGGAGAGGGGCAGATTTTCCCGGAGCTGCATGCTAAAATCTGCTATAAATCATGAAATAACACATTTAGTGTTATTTCTCCACAATATAAGTAAACGCTCCTGTATTATTTTTAAATAAACTAATAAATATTAATGGCGATGCAATTTGAAAACATGGTGGGTGTTGGGCTTTAAGATCTGTTGAGCATAAATAAAACCTACAACAAAATATATGTTGCCTTTAAATGAGCTATAACTTCCAGAACTTGTAACAAGGTGATCAGCTGACCCTGAAACTTGTTCGTGTTTCAGCTTCCTCTGTTCCTGCAGGAACGTGTCATTCCTCTGATTCATTTTTTTAACTGATCTGTGTCTGATCGTGGACCGACTGTGGAGCCGCGCGTGTTTGTAACGACAGTTTACAGCGGGGGACACGCAGCACCGCGGCTGCTCAGAGCGGGGGGAGGGGGAGACATTTGAGCTGTCTCTACCTGCAGTTCAGAGCAGGGGGGAGAGACAGCTGAGACGCGCGTTGTTTGTTTTTAGCATTTTAGCAGTAACTAATTAGCGTTACACCAGTACAGACTGGTGGAGGGGAGGTGCGCAGTTGTTTGAAGCGCTCGGGTGTTAAGGGGGCGGGGCGCCCTGACGTATTACGTCATGAAATTAGCATATCATGATATAACTTTTTTGCCCGGGCAAGCTTTTTTTACCGGCATTACCATTCACAAATATAACAAATGGGGACGTGATAGGTGGTATCTTAACGACCGACTTAAGTGATCATTTACCAGTTTTCACAATCTATAAAAATGATCAAAGCATCACAAAAGCAGTCACAATGAAGAAAAAGATCATAAACACATCAAAAAAAGTTTTGGAAAAATTGAAAGAGGATCTAGATAAACAAGACTGGAATGATGTGTATGTTGATGATGCGAACAGAGCATATGATGAGTTTATGAATATCCTGGAAGCTCTGTATGAAAAGAATTGTGTGCAAACAAATTACACAAAGAGAAATACGGTTGATCAACCATGGATGACAAAAGGGTTGAGAAATGCTTGTAAAAAAAAATAAAAAAAATAAATTATTTGTATTCATGTTCAAGTATCTCGGGATCTTGTTCACGAATGAGGGAAAACTGGAGCGTGAGATCGATAGGCGGATAGGTGCAGCGTCCGCAGTGAAGCGGGCGCTGTACCGGTCTGTCGTGGTGAAGAGAGAGCTGAGTCAAAAGGCAAAGCTCTCAATTTACCGATCGATCTACGTTCCCACCCTCATCTATGGTCATGAGCTCTGGGTTATGACCGAAAGAACGAGATCTCGGATACAAGCGGCTGAAATGAGTTTTCTCCGCAGGGTGTCTGGACTCTCCCTTAGAGATAGGGTGAGAAGCTCAGTCATCCGGGAGGGACTCGGAGTAGAGCCGCTGCTTCTCCACATCGAGAGGAGCCAGTTGAGGTGGCTCGGGCATCTGGTTAGGATGCCTCCTGGACGCCTCCCTGGTGAGGTGTTCCGGGCATGTCCCACCGGGAGGAGACCCAGAGGAAGACCCAGGACACGCTGGAGGGACTATGTTTCTCGGCTGGCCTGGGAACGCCTTGGGATTCCCCCAGAGGAGCTGCTCCAAGTGGCTGGGGAGAGGGAAGTCTGGGCCTCCCTACTTAGGCTGCTACCCCCGCGACCCGACCCCGGATAAGCGGACGAAAATGGATGGATGGATGGATGTATTCATGTTTCTTGAAATTGCGAAGTCAGAGCGCTGAAGAAAAATATAAAAAGTATAAAAATAAATTAGTAGGGATTATAAGGAAACATAAGAAAGAATATTATAGTAAATTATTAGATAAAAGTAATGGTGATATGAAAGCAACATGGCGAGTAATGAATAGTGTCCTGAAGAATCATAAAACAAAAACTGGTATTTCAAAATATTTTGTAAAAGACAACGATGAAATTCATGATGAAAATGAAATTGTAAATGGATTTAATCAATATTTTGTGAATGTTGGATCAAGCCTTGCAGCTAAAATACCAAAAGTAGATAAAAATGTGATCCACTCAATTACAGGTTGTGCAAATAGTATTTTTCTAAATGGAACTAACAAAGAGGAAATAATGAATGTAGTAAAAAATCTTACAGACAAGAGATCAAAAGACTGGGTGGACATGGATATGATGTTTGTAAAGGACATAATGAGCCATGTTATTGAGCCGTTCACATACATATGTAACTTATCATTTTCAACAGGAATATTTCCAGATAATATGAAAGTAGCTAAGGTCGTTCCTCTTTTTAAAAATGGTGATAAATGTGTATTCAACAATTATAGACCTATATCCTTGTTACCACAGTTTTCAAAAATTCTTGAAAAACTATTTGTAAACAGACTAGACCAATTTATAGATAAACAAAATATTCTAAGCAACAGTCAGTATGGGTTTAGATCAAAAAACTCTACATCAATGGCTCTCATGGAATTAATGGAACAAATAACTACTGCTGTCGATCAAAAACAATATTGTATCAGTATTTTTGTTGATTTAAAAAAAGCATTCGATACTATTGATCACACCATTCTCCTTGAAAAACTGAACAAATATGGTATTAGAGGACCAGCATTACAGTGGGTATCTAGCTACTTAAAAGATAGGAAACAATTTGTACAAATAAATGATGTAAGATCTGACCTCTGTAATATCACATGTGGAGTTCC
>JBBPBX010034914.1:0-19863 GCA_038048925.1 Garcialebias charrua
ATAAAAAAACAGTCCTAAGGCCAAAAAAATGCACCCAGTGGTTTATTTACTATAAGTATATTTATTTATCTTAGATAGAAACGGCCCGATTGCACTTCCTGCGGTTTGTTACGTCACAAACCGCAGCCACAACCCACAGCCACAACCCATCCCAACCTTTGTCCCGCCCCCGTAACCTAGCAACCCCTGGTGATGCTCCACCCACGCGGTTCCTGAGTTCATCTCAGCCTGCACACTAGGTGGCGGTATGCACCTAACAGTTGTTTGCGATCCGCCATAAATCAAATGGAGTAGAAGAAGAACAGTTCAGAATGGCTCCTAAAGTTAAATGTTGCGTTGTTGGCTGCATTACACAACATGTGTCGATACACACTCTTCCAGTCTCAGAGAGCAGAGATGCGTGGCTTAATTTTATTTTTAATGGCAATGTCCCGGCGACATTACCGAAGAAAGTTGTAGTTTGCGCAGCTCATTTCACAACAGACTCATTTCTCAACTACCAACAGTACCAGGCCGGATTTGCACAAAAACTTCTGCTTAAGGAAGGTGCTGTTCCATCTATTCGTCAAAGTTCTGCAGATGATGCTAGTGTAAGTACAGAGCAGACTGATGTCTTTTAAATTATTTATTAGCATTCGGTATGAAGACGTGTTCTTATGCACCTCGATTGTTTAGCTACAGCCTGTGCTAACTGTTTGTGTTCACGGCTTGAACACGATTTAGCAAAGGCTTATTGTTTATGATTAGCTTGTGTTAACTGAGATTTAATGTTCAATCTGTTCAATATTGGTTTCGGCATTGCAAGAAGCAAGAAGTGCCGTTCTGCATGAACATGATTTGTTGTTTATGAAATGCTAACGCGGAGCAACAGCTAATGCTAAGCCTGTGTACCGCGCGTGTGTTTGTATGTGTCGTGGGGATGCAACAACAAATCGATAAAATTTTACAATTAAAAGCGTTGGCAACGAATTTCATCATCGATTCGTTGTGTCGCGCGATTATGCTTCTTTCACGGCGCCGCGGAGCAGTTTTATTCACCGGTAGAACGTTTTTAAAGCTGGCTGACTGAATAAAGTTTGAAAAATAAAAAACCTGCAGCTTGCTGTGTGTGGCTTGAACAGGCCGAGGAGGGAGGAGGAAACAGAACAAATAATTGTTAGTTGTAGCCCTATAGTGTGTGTTTTCATCTTAATCTGAACGATTGTCTTTACAAAGCTCGTAGTTCTAACACTTTGAGACCTACTATTTTCTACTGATGGTCACAAGATCCTGCTTATCAAAACCATAAAAAGTCTTCTGAGTGACAAATATGCTAATTATCACTGTCCTCTTCAAATATTTTCTCCATAACATCAGCAGCCATGTAGAGCATGCATATAAATCTTATTTATGTTTTCAGTACAGTGCATAATATCCAAGTGTTATCGGTCACCACAATGCTCACTAATAAATATATAAAAAGCTGAATGTGCTGCATGAGACAGTGTCTCATCTTGCAGTATAGTGGGCCAAGCTCAAAACAATTAGTAATCACTTCTAGGTTGTGTTCACATGTTGTCTTTGCAGAAATATATTGTCAAAATCTTTAGTCCGGCTGTGATATAATTAGTATTTCTTTCAATTTAGATATAATTGTTATGTTATATAACATCTTTCATTAAATATAACAACATTTTCATTTATCTGTCTCTTATCTTACAGGCTCAAACATCTACAAGAAGAGACGCTGCTTGCCAAACAGAGAATGAGCAAGTTCAAAAACGAACTGTGGGTACACAACTATCTCAGAGAACTCTTCAGCCCAACTACAGATCAAAAGGTGTGTAGCTTTGACTTTATTTGACTAAATATCAAATTGTATGTTACTCATAAAATTACTTTTGTATAATAATATTCAACACATATAAAGATTTAAATTCAGCTCAACATACTGTGCACAAGTAACGCGTATATAAGACACCCATTAGTGTTTATCATCATACCTTTTTTAATAGAATAACTATTTTAGCCCGCTTCTTAGAGGGTGAGTTTTTGGCTTTTTCTATATCTCACCAGGTGTCAACGCTACAGTGATAACCAGTGACGCTTGTGTTGGCATGCAAAAAATCCCCTTCTCTGCACATCACACTGTCGTCACGTCTACTCCCATAAAGACAACTGGTCTGGAAGAGCACATGGAAATGGAACTTGAGGGCACTAGCTCAATGTTCATTCCTGAAGAGCTGGACCCAACTTATGATGCTGATGAATCTATCACAGATTTAACCACATCTGCAGACATGTCGTGAGTAAATGATTATCTATTTAGTGAACTTCATATAACATATATCAATTCAAATGTAAATGTCTTTTAAATTTTTATTTTCAGAAACATCACACCAACTACAATACACAATGAGAAAAAATATATTGTGTATGAGACCAACATTTTAGAGTTGTTCAAGGAGTGTCCTGTGTGCAAGCACACATGTACCGTTAACAAGCGACAACGCGGCACATTCATCTCCGTGGTGCAGAACTGCCCCCACTGTGAGTACAGTAGGACCTGGAACAGCCAGCCACTACTACGTAGCACTCCAGCAGGAAATCTTCAACTCTCAGCTGCAGTATATCTCTCTGGAGCATCATTTATAACAATACAAAAGGTATTTCAAATTTTCATACTTTTGAAATCTAATCAGAATTTAAATATCATAATCTTGTGTCAGTTTATAAAATTGACTGATTTTTTTTGTGTGTGTGTGTGTGTGTGTGTGTGTGCCATCAGGTCTTCAGGGCTTTGCACCTACAACTCTTTGTTTACGAAACTTTTCGTCGACACGCAAGAACTTATATAGAACCTGCTATTATCAGCAAATGGAAGGCATCCCAGAATGACATGCTGCTCCACCTCAGCAAGGAAAATGTCATCCTTGGTGGTGACATGAGAGCAGACTCTCCAGGTTAGTTATATACTAATTAAAGGTGCTATGTGTAACTTTCAGCCGCATGAGTTTTCTCCGCAGGGTGTGCTGGACTCTCCCTTAGAGATAGGGTGAGAAGCTCAGTCATCCGGGAGGGACTCGGAGTAGAGCCGCTGCTTCTCCACATCGAGAGGAGCCAGTTGAGGTGGCTCGGGCATCTGGTTAGGATGCCTCCTGGACGCCTCCCTGGTGAGGTGTTCCGGGCATGTCCCACCGGGAGGAGACCCAGAGGAAGACCCAGGACACGCTGGAGGGACTATGTTTCTCGGCTGGCCTGGGAACGCCTTGGGATTCCCCCAGAGGAGCTGCTCCAAGTGGCTGGGGAGAGGGAAGTCTGGGGCCTCCCTACTTAGGCTGCTACCCCCGCGACCCGGCCCCGGATAAGCGGAAGAAAATGGATGGATGGATGGATGGATATGTAACTTTCTGGAGAGCATAGAACTTAGAAATATTTTCAACAGGCAAAGCATTCTCATCCCTCCCCGTCAGAGCCATATATGGCTCTGCCCCCTTGCTCTGCTGAAATTCAAATTCAAGCTCTGTTTTTATTTGCTGGTTACAAACTCTGTTTTTATAGGCTGGTTAAGGACGTGTTACTCTGTGTTTTTATAAATGCTGATAGAGAAGCAAGGGGACTACAGTATAGTTTTTTTCAGAGATTACTTTGTTTTACACCAGTCTGTCAGTAGATGGTGACAGAGTGAAGACATATGATAAAAATATATTGTTAGAAAAGTTACAGACTGCACTACAAAGTTACATAGTGCAGCTTTAATATGTGATGCTTTAATATGTGATGAAGTGTGATAACAGTTTAACTCTGTTTGTATACTTTTAGGTCATTCTGCAAAATTTGGAAGCTATACAATGATGAACATGAGAACCAACACCGTCATCGATATTCAATTAGTTCAGGTGAGTACAAATTAATGTCTCTGTAGGGAGATTTAAAATGCATGGACTTGCATGTGGTAATGCTTTTTAACATACTGGTGTTCTTTCAGAGCAATGAAGTTGGTGGCAGCACTAATATGGAGAAGGAGGGTCTGAAGAGAAGCCTTGCACTATTGGAAGAGCACAAATTGACTATTGACTGCATAGTCACTGACAGACATCCACAGATTCAGAAATTTCTCAGGGAAAGCCAAATCAATCAGTTTTACGATGTCTGGCACATGGAGAAAGGTACCATTGTTTTGATAACAATTCATATACATTGTGTAAACTGTTTAAAAATATGAAAAACAAAAAAACAGAACTGAAAATAAAAAAAATTGTAGATGAAGAGATCTATATAAAATTGTATTTTCTTATATAGGAATTACAAAGAAGCTAGACAAGATAAGTAAGAAAAAAAAATTCGAGGAACTGAAGAAGTGGTTACCAGCCATTAAAAATCACATATACTGGACTGCAGCAACATCCCAAACCGGACCAGAGAGGGTGGCGAAATGGACATCAATTCTAAACCATGTCCGGGATGTCCACGTCCATGAGGACCCTGCCTTCCCCACCTGTCTTCATGCAGTTCGAAAAAGCAAAGACAAGAAAAAATGGCTCACAGCAGGTATCTTGATCAAAAAAACTGAAAATGTAAAATTTTGAATTAAATTTTATCACAGTACTGCTATTGTTTTTTCAGCAACTCCTACATTTTACCAGCTGGAGAAACTGATCAGTACAAAAAGGGTCCTAAATGATGTTTCAAAACTCAGCCCACACCACCAGACATCTGCATTGGAATCTTTTCACAGCGTGATCTTGAGATTTGCTCCTAAAAATGTGGTCTACCCTTTCCTTGGAATGCTTTGCAGGTAAATATTTTAATTTTTTAATATTATACTCTGAATATATTTTGTCACATTTTTGTTAATTTTGTTCTTATACAGACTCTACCTGGCAGCGCTTCATTTCAATGAAAATGCAGGACGAGAGCAGGCAACAACATCCTCAGGTGATCCGCGTTATCGGAGACATTTCCCCAAGTCCAAGAAGGGCGAGTGCAGAGTAAAACCCATAAAAACAGAAGCAACGTTTGGTAAGGGTATAAAAATATGTTTATTTTAAAACTTGGCCACTTTTTATGAAAAAAAAAAATATTTTTTAAATGACACAAAGTATGTACAAAATGAGTGAACTGACTGTTTTCTTTATACACAGGTTATGTTGATGACTTGCTCTTTCTGATTATGGGACCAGTCTTTCAAGACCCAGAAACATATCGTGTGGAGATGCTCAAAATACAAGTCCCTCCAGAACTGTCTGCTGAGTACGAACATCCAGAAATGGAAGAGGTGATCAGTAAGTTCGTGTCACGTTTCAATCGATCGGAGGCAGGCGGAAGCCAACATACTCTCCATGGCGGTCAGGATACTCCAGACGAATCCGCAGGACAACACACGAGGGAATGACAACTCTGATCCTGCGTCCAAGATATCCCCAACACCAGCTGACAAAGCTTCTATATGCCATAAACCTGTAACGACTGACGGAAAAAAAGTATTTTGTGTAATAAAAAGTGTATTTTGGAAAAATGTTGTTTTATTTGTTGCATTTTAGAATACTATTATGCTACACAATAATTGTTCTATGCCCATAAAAATTGAGAAAGATTGAAATCTTTGTTGTGTAGAAAAAAGTAAAAAATGTTGCCCTAGAGGCACTATTGAACCTTGAAAATAATCTAATTACTTCAACGGGATTTGCCTCATTAAATACAACATCAATGTTTTTATAAGAAATGCAATGTCATAAAACTTACTTTTCTATTCCTCTTACATTTAAGCCCCCATAATCTGCTCTCCATATGTTGAAGGCATTTTGTAGAGAATAGACATTCAGGCACACAGGGTCTAAACCAGGATGAAGAGTAATGCACTGAGGTGGTTCATCCAACTGCTGCAGTCGCCGTGTAACCTGTATTGAATATCATAATTTCAGTTTGTTAGAACTATTGTGTTGTTATTGTACTTAATGGTCATTAAATTAAATACATTTTGTATCAACATTACCTGGTTAATCTCCAGACAGCATACATTTTCAACTTCAGTTGGCATGGTCCCACATTTACCACAAAAACACCTACATATAATAAAGGTGAGGTAAGTATTGTAAGTTTATTTGATGAGAAAAATAAGTTTCTTTGATACATATTTTTTTAAAGAAATAATAAATTTGATAGCAAAAATGGCATTTTCAATATCAAATATGACTTTTTGCTATCCAGTATAATGTTAAATGTGATATTTAAAATAACTTATTTCATAACAAATATAAAAACACATTAGATAACAAATATACAATTATTTTTTAACATAAATGATAAATTTAAAAGGAAAATTAAAGTATTTTAGAGATAATCAAACGTAATATTACAAAAACAATTAAATGTAACCACACATAAAGTACCTCATTGTCAATTTTTAAGCAACTGTTAGCCAATATAACGTTGCAAATAAAATAATAGTGTCACACAAATAGCATTACAGTAATTTCGTATTGCAATGTTGACAACATGAGTTTTTAGTCTAAACATGAATTACCATTCAGACAACGCTTGCTGCATCCTTAATGGTTGTGCAGGTTGATCCACGTCTTCAGCCTCTGGGTCTGACTCAGGGTCAAATATATACGGCTGTAAGACGGAGCTGCTAGCAGTAGCCATTTCTAAAGTTAAATGCTAACGTGACCCTTTGGAGGGCGGAGTTTATGTAAATAGATTTTGAAGGGCGTGCACTTCCGAGCTCATTATCATAAACAGCCTGTTTTGAACGGAAGTGAAATCTGGCAGAATTAGAAAGGGGATATTTTATTATTTAAGAATTATTTTGTGTATTAAATTGAATGAACAGTGTCTGGTAACCCCAAAGAAATACCATAAAAATTTTAAAAACATATCTGTGGTCCCCTTTACTTAATAGTTTAAAAAATTAGTCCCTTTTAAAATATCTGTTAAATATATTATTCTTTTATTTTATTTTGTTTGTGTTTTCAGGTTTCCAGGTCTCCAGTCCATCACCTGAGGCTCTTCCTGTTGAACCACTAGTACAACCCAGACTTTCACATCACAGCAGGTAAGATTGCATCAACGAAAAGAATAGTACTCAACAATATTCTTTGATGTAAATCTGTTGATTTTCTGTGGTTCTGATGAGGGAAGTGACAAAGTGGATGCAGCATTCAGCCCATAATGGACCCAGATGTCCCCTGCGTCCAGACCTACAACACCTGGACATCCATCCAGTAGAGAAAATCCTTGTTATGACGTCATCATCCTGCGACGGCAAAATCCCTATTTATCGTGTTAAAAAAATGGCGCTAATTTTAAACTGTTTTTGGGAGGAATTTTCATTCATTTAACATTATTTTAGCAAAAACGGTCAGAGGTCAATCTTAATATTTATATATGTTGTGCCATTTTTTGGAAAGTTGAAAGATCATGTCAGTGGACCTTTAACATTTGTTGAATTTGTCATTATATCCACGTTTACCTATTACATGATACAAAGCATGCCTTACTGCTGCTACTACTCTGCTACCATCAAATGGCTGATACTAGTACTGCTCTTTTTTTCAGTCAGAATGAATGAAAACGGTCATATCTCAGCCAATACAGCCGGTGCCCATGCCCAGCAATCACTGTGCGATAGGCGGGGTACACCCTGGACAAGTCGCAAGTCCATCACAGGGCCACATGGAGACAAATGAGACAAACAACCATTCACTCTCGCACTCCCACCTAGGGACAATTTAGAGTTACCAATCAGCCTAACATGCATGTTTTTGGTCTGTGGGAGGAAACCGGAGTACCTGGAGAAAACCATGCATGTATGGAGAGAACATGCAAACTCCACCCAGAAAGGCCCCCTGACCAGGATTTGAACCGGGAACCTGCTCGCTGAGAGGCAGCAGCATAACCAGTTGAGCCACCGTGCTGCTGGTTTATAAATATGGGGAAAAATCCATAAATATGTTGCTTCGGCCTAAAAGTCGCAGGACCTGTAAATTATGCACAAAAAAACCTGCGACATATAGGGAGGAAAATACGGTATTGCATTATTGATCAAACAGCTTGACAAATCTCAGGAAAAAACATGTAATATTAGATAATTTTCCTCGATAAATGACCAAGTATAAAAAAATGTTTCTCATTTGTTTAATGTAAGATGATTTATTTTTATTTATTTTGATGTAAGATGATTTATTTGGGCAGTTACGTATTTAGGTTACTGTGTCTTTAAGAGACTTCTTCTTCGTGGGTTTTTCTTCGGGGGTTTTTGGGTGTGTTCAGGTTAAGCGGGCGAAAACAACGGGAGACGCGGGCAGCGTTCATGAGGGGATGACGTTGTATTGAACAGCTGAATAAAGTCCGTGCAGCCAAGCTATTCCCTTTCAGCGTGGTTACTCTTTCTCCACCCCACGACCCTCGGATGTGTTTGTGACACTTCTCCACCTCAAGCGGTGGTGTTACACTGGTGGCAGCGGGTTTGTGGACGCTTTCAGCGATTGGAGCGGTGAGCACATGCTTAGCATGCTATTAACCTTATAGCTAATGCTGCACATGCTGATTAGGCGCGTTTAGCTGCTGCTGAGGACGGACTTTTTTTTTTATTCCTCCAATTTTTTTTCTACTAGTCTCAACGTCTAATACTCAGTGATGGAGAGTAACTTTTGGGAACAATTACCTTTTCATTCTGCTGCGGGTCGTACTAGGCCACAGTACAGCCACGTGTTTGTGGGAGATGGAAAAGAGGATTTTTCAAGATGGTGTAGACGTTTTGAAGTGACTGTTGAGGCTGATCCTGATGCTACTGAAGACAGTTTGGCGAAACTGTTGCCTACATACTTGGGGGGAGCTGCTTTTGGTTACTGGGACAGTTTATCCGATGCAGTTAAAACAGACTATTCAGCCACGAAGGAAAAGCTGAAAAGCGTGTTTGGACAAACTGCTTATTTGTCGACTTTCCAGAGCTACATTAATGCACGCAGCCGCCTCCCTGGTGAAGCTCTCCCTGTGTTCGCTGCAGAAATTTGCCGTCTGGTCGAGGAAGCTTTTCCAACTTATGGCGATAATGCTAAACAGGGAGAAAAATTTAGACGCTTTATTGCTGGACTTGACCCATACCTCCAACTGCGATGTCATGAACAGGGGGTTAAAACATTGGAGACTGCGCTACAGTTGGCTATTCAAATTGAAGCTGCTCACCAAGCTACTAGAGTGTTCACATCCCCCGCTCCGGTGCAGTCTTCTTCTACGCCAGTTTACCCTGCTGTCTCACCTGGGTGGTCTACTCAGCTCCCTTCACCTGCTCCTCAAGGAGTCCACTCAGCTACGGGGGATGATTTCAAGAAAATGGCAAACACGATCGAAATGCTGGCGGACAAAGTTCATCAGCTACAAATGACGGTTGACCGCCAGCGTGAGGACGCATATCGACAGGACAGGCGGGATTATGGATTTCGTCATCGGAGCTCCGCTTCGGCTGGACGAGGTGAGGGCAGATATTCATCGGATGACTACCATCTGTCACCTCCACGCCGCAGAGACTCATCGGACGACCGGAACACACATCGCCGCAGCACCTTCCGCACATCACATGACGAGGAACGCAACCAACGGGAGTCACCTGCTCGAACCAGCTCATCTGAACGCTACTCGCAGGGCTACAACGCTACAAACAGGGGCTATGCTAGCCGTGGTCGCTCTCCGGGCCGCTATGAAAGTGGCCGCCTTCATCGCTCTCCCAGTCCGGCCCGGGTACGGTTCCAGTCTCCTGCACGTCAAGACCGGGAGCAGGGAAACTACAAGTAGCTGACAATGAGGGCAAATTGTCAGCTACCAACTTCTCTTTGGCCCAGACGGACAACGACATTCACCCTGACACAGGTACTATTGACAGCTTGTGTGTGACTGATGTAGACAAAAGATATGTGTCAGTTGTTATTGAGGACACTGTGGTGCATGCTTTTGTTGACACAGGAGCTGACGTTTCTATTATTAGTGAGACTTTTAGAATGGCTACACCTGCTCTTCAGAGAAAACCCATTATGAAACGGTTTATCCCTCTCACTGGGGTCACAGGTGATCCCCTTGACTCTGTAGGCTCCATTTATGTGAACCTAAGTATTGCAGGTGAGCCCATGACACATACACTTCAAGTTGTCAGAAACTGTACTAAACCAATCATTTTAGGTTGGGACTTTATGGTGGCAAATGGCATTACTGTTGACACTCGCACCATGACATGCAATGTAGCTGGTACAGCTGTACCACTAGTTAGTCCACATTTGTACATTCCCTGCCTGACTGCGGTGACAGTGGCGGCCACGGTTGCCATTCCGGCTATGTCAGAGAGGGTCATCACAGCTAATCTTGATGTACCCCTCAAAGGGTTTTTACCTAATGGTTACATTGGTGTGTTCGAACCACATTATACCGATCAGTCCTCTACTGGTATGGCATGGACTGTGGCGAGGGTAGAGCACGGTTCTATTTGTGTGAAGGTGGCTAATGTTTCACATAGTGAAGTTATGCTACATGATGGTACACAGGTGGGACATTTTCATGCTATCCTGGCAGGGGGCCAGAGTGAGTTCACCATTATGGATGGTTCTATTGGTAGTGTTAATAGACAGATACCTGACAGTCCGGGTGCAACTCCTATTATAGATGACACTGATTCAGACCTGACGCCATTGCAGAAAACACAACTGACGGACACTTTGACTTCTTTTGCTGACGTGTTTAGTCAACACCCACATGACTTTGGTAGAACTGACATGGTCACACACAAAATCATTACGAACTGTCACACCCCAGTCTCTCAGAGAGCCTACCGCACCTCTCCAGTCATGAAGGCTGAAATCCGTCGCCAAGTGGAAGCACTTAAGGCGCAAGATTTGATAGAGGACAGCTCGAGCCCCTGGGCCAGCCCGGTGGTGATGGTGAAAAAGAAAGATGGCTCATATAGATTTTGTGTAGATTTTCGAAAACTGAACTCTGTCACTATTACTGACGCACACCCCCTACCAAGAGTAGATGACAGTTTAGACGCGTTGTCTGGTTCGCAGTACTTTTCTACCATGGACATGTCTAGTGGGTACTGGCAAGTACAAATGGATCCTGCAGACAGACAAAAGACTGCATTTACTACAGGTGATGGCTTGTACCAATTTAAGGTCATGCCCATGGGACTCAAAAACGCACCTCCAACCTTTCAAAGGCTCATGGAGCTGGTTCTGCGAGGTCTACACTGGACAACTTGTGTCATTTACTTGGATGACATCATTTGCATGGGAAAAACATTTGAAGAACATCTAGACAATCTCACAGACATTCTCACTCGTTTCAGACAAGCAGGGTTAAAGTTAAACCCTAAGAAATGTGACTTTTGCAAACCGGCTGTGAAGTACATGGGACACATTGTGTCACGAGAGGGACTGACGGTGGACCCAATTAACAGTGAACGCATTAGTGACTGGCCTGTTCCACGTTCGCCGACAGAGGTACGTGCCTTTTTGGGACTGTGCTCATATTACAGACGTTTTGTGCATCAATATGCCTTCATTGCTCAGCCTCTACATAGACTTACCCAAAAACAAGTTGTGTTTGAATGGACAGATGACTGTAGCACAGCTTTTCAAACACTTAAGAAGGCACTGACTTCTCCTCCAATAATGGCATTTCCAAACTTTGATGAACCATTCATTCTGAGCACAGATGCATCTAATTTGGCAGTTGGTGCAGTACTATCACAGATACAACAGGGACAAGAAAGGGTGGTGGCATTTGCAAGTCATGTACTGTCAAAAACAGAGAGGAAATGGTCTACCTATGACAAAGAACTGTATGCTATTGTGTGGTCAGTCAGACACTTTAGACATTACCTGAGTTGCAATCCTTTCACCATTATTACTGATCATCGTCCTTTGCTTAGTTTAAGGAAAATGGACATTACGCATGACCCTACAGGACGCAGGGGTCGTTGGGCGTTGGAGCTCGATCCGTATCAATGGACAATCACTCACAAAGAGGGTAAGAAACACACAAATGCAGATGCCATGTCACGGATACCATTGGGACAGGACTCTATTGAGATGACAAGTACGACGCTACCTGAAGCTCACTCTTCGCCTAGTGATACAGGACAATCTGTCTCACTGTCTGAGGCGAGGGGTAATGATGAGGGGTCATGCTCGACCCCTGAACATTTAGAGAGGACCGATATGGTACCAAAAGTTTGTTGTGTGGACACTGATAGGACACATGTGAATGTGGGGTTTGACACATTACAACAGACATTATCTGCCCATAACGTGGACATTGTAAATGCACAACTTGCTGATCCTGTTCTCGGGGAAGTGCATAATTGGGTTAAAAACAAGAAACGTCCCTACCTCAGACAGGTAAAAGGTAAAATGCAGAGGAAACTATGGTGGCAGTTTCATAACTTGTTGCTATGTAATAACTTGTTGTGTCGAAAAGGTCAAACACCGCCTGGCAAACCTGAGGTTTATCAAGTGTTAATTCCAGTGGCACTGGTTACAGAGACAATGCAATTTTTTCATGGTAATCCATGTTCTGGTCATTACAGTGCTGAACGAACATTTAAGAAAGCATTGACAGTGTGTTATTGGCCAGGAATGAGATCTGATATTGAGCAGTTCTGTAACTTGTGTAAGACATGTGAAGTTTTTAGGAGGGTTGTACCAAAGCACAGAGCTCCTTTACAATCTATTCAGACTGAAAGACCATTTCAGTTGGTCTGTACGGACATTACCGAACTGCCAGTCACGTCTGTGGGAAACAGATATGTGCTTGTGGTACAGGACCATTTCACCAAGTATGTGAATGCATATGCTATGGTTGATCAAAGGGCTGCCACGGTAGCACAGTTACTCTGTGAAAGGTATATCCCTGAACATGGTGTCCCTGAGGAACTGTTGTCGGATCAGGGACGACAATATGAGTCAGAAATTATACAAAACATTTGTCAGAAACTACAGATGACAAAGAAAAGGACCTCCCCATATCACCCAAGAGGGAATGGTATGGTGGAAAGATTTAACAGGACTTTGAAAGAACAGTTGGCTCGACTCATCCAGGACTATGGGGGTGAGTGGGACCACTACCTTCCTGCTGTGGTGCTTTCATTCAACTCTACGCCACACTCGAGCACAGGGTATTCTCCTTACTTCCTTGTGCATGGCAGAGAGCCCAGACTACCGGCTACTGTTCATGTTTCATCGCCAACAGTTTCTGATAGTCCGACTAACTATGGTGCAGAACTAGCTCGACGGATGGACGCTGCTTTTGAGACTGTTTTTCTACATAGTGAAGAACAGAGACAAAAACGGGAATACTACTACAACAAGGACACGAGGTTCAGGCCATACGTTTGTGGTGATCTGGTATGGATGGATGATCCCACCACACAACGACAGAAGCTTGCTCCAAACTGGACTGGACCATATAAGGTTGTATCTGTGGACGACAAAGGGCTCCTTTACAAGCTGGTGGATGTGCAACACCCTCAGGCTGCGACAAAGGTCATCCACTATGATCGGTTGAAACCTTATCGTGGTTCCACAGACACATTAACAATGGAGGGCAATCAATCTGTCCCAATGACAAACATGAACACGCTGCCGAGGTACACAGCTCTGTCTGGCTCATTGCCCTTGATCTTTGGCCAAACAGCACAGACAGCAGAAACTGCGAGGCCATTGACACTTTCACCAAGGAGACAAACTGAACCAGTCTCCCAGCAGCCGGCGCAAACACCTCTTAGCTTGCCGCCTTCTGAGGGTACAGTTGTCACCAGGTGTGGGCGCATGGTTAGGAAGCCACGACGACTGTTGTCGTGACAAAGTTAAAAAAAAAAAAAAAAAACTGTTCTATATGTGGACTTTGTTTATTGTTCTGAGATTGTGTTTTGGGAAGATGATTTATTTTCTCTTATTGTTACTATGGTTACCTTATTTTGAAATGAGGACATTTCATTTAGAGAGGGGGAAGTATGTAAGATGATTTATTTTGATTTATTTTGATGTAAGATGATTTATTTGGGCAGTTACGTATTTAGGTTACTGTGTCTTTAAGAGACTTCTTCTTCGTGGGTTTTTCTTCGGGGTTTTTTGGGTGTGTTCAGGTTAAGCGGGCGAAAACAACGGGAGACGCGGGCAGCGTTCATGAGGGGATGACGTTGTATTGAACAGCTGAATAAAGTCCGTGCAGCCAAGCTATTCCCTTTCAGCGTGGTTACTCTTTCTCCACCCCACGACCCTCGGATGTGTTTGTGACACTTCTCCACCTCAAGCGGTGGTGTTACACTGTTTAACTTAGTTCTCTTTATCTACTTTTAGGACTTGTGTGAAAATCTCATGATGTTTTAGGTACTTTTTATGCAGAAATTTAGAAAGTTTTAAAGGCTTCACAAACTTTCAAGCACCACTGTATGTGTGAATATAAAGTTATAATTGTGCCTGATGTTCATGTTTTCAGTGGTCCCTGCAGATGTTCAGCAGATGGTGCTGGTTAAAGAAGAAGCTCCTGAAGTACGGATGCTTGGTGTGGACCAACAGGATCCAGATATCCTCAACATAAAGGAGGAAGAGGAGGAACCGTGGACCAGTCAAGAGGGAGAGCAGTTTTGTGTGAAAAAGGAGACTGATGACACCGGGTTTGCATTCACTGCTGTTCCTTGGAAGAATGAGGAAGAAGAAGAGAAACCTCTGTTTTTACAGCTTCATCAGCACCAAGTAAAAGAGGAAGATCTTCCAACCAGCAGCTCAGCTGACCAGATGAAAGCAGCAACTGGTGGAGAGGACTGTGGAGAAGGAGAAACTACCAGGAACCCAGATCTAAATACTTATGGAGATGATTGCAGCTCTTCAGAGACTGAAGTCAGTGAGGATGATGAAGGTGATGAGGTGAAGGACTCTGACTCTCAGCTAAAAGACTTATCAGACTCTGGGTCAGAACCTGAAGACGGTGACAAAGACTGGAAGGAGAGCAGAGCTCCTGAGTCAGGCGTAAACACTGTCAACAAATCTTGCAGCTTCACTGAGCATGGGAAACAATTTCACAAGACGAGTCAGTCAGAGACGTCTTCAAGTTGTTTGGTTATCGAGGAATGTTTTGAAGTGAAGAAAACTGGAGGCTCAATCAAGAAAAAACAGTCAAGACAGAACTCATTTAGTTGTGAAGACTGTGGAAAAATATTTGACCAAAAGGGTGATTTAAAAAAACACATGATAGTCCACACAGGACAGAAAGCATTTGCTTGTGATCTTTGTGGACGCAGGTTTGGACGAAAGTCAATTTTAAACTCGCACATGATAGTCCACACAGGACAGAAAGCATTTGCTTGTGATCTTTGTGGACGCAGGTTTGGACGAAAGTCAATTTTAAACTCGCACATGATAGTCCACACAGGACAGAAAGCATTTGCTTGTGATCTTTGTGGACGCAGGTTTGGACGAAAGTCAATTTTAAACACACACATGATAGTCCACACAGGACAGAAAGCATTTGCTTGTGATGTTTGTGGACGCAGGTTTGGAGAGAAGTCATATTTAAACACGCACATGATAGTCCACACAGGACAGAAAGCATTTGCTTGTGATCTTTGTGGACACAGGTTTGGACTGAAGTCACATTTAAACAGACACATGATAGTCCACACAGGACAGAAAGCATTTGCTTGTGATGTTTGTGGATGCAGGTTTGGACAGAAGTCACATTTAAACTCACACATGATAGTCCACACAGGACAGAAAGCATTTGCTTGTGATCTTTGTGGACAAAGGTTTGGACAGAAGTCATATTTAAACACACATGATAGTCCACACAGGACAGAAAGCATTTGCTTGTGATCTTTGTGGACAAAGGTTTGGACAGAAGTCATATTTAAACACACACATGATAGTCCACACAGGACAGAAAGCATTTGCTTGTGATCTTTGTGGACAAAGGTTTGGACAGAAGTCATATTTAAACACACACATGATAGTCCACACAGGACAGAAAGCATTTGCTTGTGATCTTTGTGGACACAGGTTTGGATTGAAGTCATATTTAAACAAACACATGAAAATCCACACCAGATGAAAGCAGTTTAGCTGTGAATAATAACCCTTGCTTTGTCTTTTTTAATCTCATCTCATATAAAATAACACATTCCTTTCAGCAATATTTTTTCTTTGTACCTTTGTTACCAAACTTTTGATTTTTATATTTGACCACTAGATGATGGTTCACTTTTTTATTAGAGCTTCTATCAAAGTCTAATTCAATTTACCTCAGAAGAGGTACGTCTTTCACGATTAGTCGCTGAGGAGTCCTGCCTCCACAGTGGGTGACAGTTGCAAACGAGCTGCAAAGAGTTAATATGCACAGCAAACACAAAATAAGCAAACTCCAAAATAAACAACAACCAAAAAAAAGCAGCAGAAGAAATCTGAAATCACAGAAAATAGATAAAGAAACACAGAACCCAAAAATGAAAACAAAGAAAAAAGGCTGCAAATACTAAAAACACCTAAACAACTGTGAATAAGATGCTGCAAAGTGCAAACTCAAAACAAAACAAATCAAAAGTTCAGCAAACTTGTCCACCAAGTCACATGGGACCAGACCCCATGTAAATACATTTTAGCTGAGCAGCCACTTTCTAAAGTCTTAATACTGTACTGTACTTTCATGCAAGGATACATAAAATGTATCAAGTAAAGAGAGGTTTTGGTAATTTTAAGGAAACAAAATGTAGTCTCACGTTGTTCATCTGGCTCGTTCAGGCTGTCACTCCTTTGCTTAATGCAGCTTAAAACATACAATGGATTGGGGAAAAGAAATTAGAATTATACTGTAAATATATAATTCATCCAACATGGCATTTCTCTCTTTGACGTCCTCCTAAAGTACTTGGGCCAAACCTCGTTCAGAACTGGTCTGACTGGTGGAAGGATAGCTTCTCGAAAAAATTTGGAACAATGCCCCCAACGTTCGGCAGGCCACTTCCCTTCCTGTTTTTAATTCACTTTAAAAAACATCTGTTTTCACTGACTTTTAACGCACTGTGATTTGATTTGTTGTTTATTGTTTTTCTTTGATGCTTTAAAAAAAATCCTTTAAATTACTGCCATTGTTTTTATATTGTTAAGCACTTTGGTAACAACTGCTGTTTTTAAATGTGCTTTATAAATAAATTTGACTTGACTTTTTCTGCCCTGCAGGTTTACTCACCTGAATGAGGGCAAACAATGGAGCTCAAGATTACCAACTCTTAATCGTCCCTCTGCTCCACTTTTTTCAATTGATGAATGGACAGAATAAAACAAGAGCCAGTTTCATGGCTGCTAAATCACATTAGCACCAGCACAAAGCAAGAACAGACCAAGCCCTTCACTGCAGATTTTTCCAATTCCCTTTGTACTGTAGCGCCACACGCTCAGGAAAGAATCTGCATATGATGACTACCACTTTCTGTGGCATTTCAACAGCCCAGTTTCATGAAACAACTATGGTAGAGTGAAAACACAAGCATGGCCGCCATGACTAATTGAACAGTTGGCTTCTTTTCAGTCTTTAAAATCCTTCAATAGACTTATCATTTAGAATATATGGATTAATCTACAAATACAACACAGTACGAGCAAACGAACTGTTCCAGCCTCGTGAAAGTATGTTTTTGTGACTCAAGACACACACACAATGTGTTGGCTCTGAGATTATCTCTGTTGACAGTAAATTAAAATAATACTTTCCATAAAAAGCTTTTTATCTCCTCTGAAAAGTTATTCCCCCCCCCCAAAAAAAAACCTCAAGCTGTGGTTCGTTTCCCTCCATCTCTGTGAATGAACTGATCTCAAGTTTGCTGGTTTACATCATGCCCTTCATATATTTCAAACTACTGTATATTCATTTACTTATTTATAAAATTTGTTAATAAAAATAAATAAAAAATCCCATAAATGAGAATGTACAAAATATAAAAAACAAAGGTAGCAGAAAGAATAAAAATTCTTATATCTGCCCCTTTTTTCAAACAATCAGTTCAAACAATAATAATCTTCCAGTAACAGAACAAAATGAATAACTCTAATTTTCTAACTAACACATTACGCTACTTCATATATATAGTTTTTTAACAATTTAGTTTTGATCATTTTCTTAAATGTACACATTGACTTGGCATTTTTAACATCATTCTCCAAAACATTCCACAATCCAATTCCCTGGATTGAGGTAGACCGTCCCTTTATCTCATGAACCACCGGACCAGTTTTAATGAAACTTTCAGAAAGATTTCACTGGTTGTACATCTACAACTTGTTACATTTTTGATGAGATCCTTGCTCTTTAAAAAAAATCACATCAGCATTATTTCTGTGATTCAAAACTGAGCCATGTCTGAATGTCTGAGCAGCATTTTAACCTGAGTCAAGACAACATTGGGTAAAAGATGTTGCTGACAAAAGCTGGCCTTGAGGCTACATGAGAACATTTTGGTGAAGCCACTGCTTAATGTCAGCAATACAATCAAAAGAAATGGGAGGATTACTACTGTTTTATTATATTCTAAATAAAATGTTTTATGATATTCTGTCAATATTCAGGCTCGCTGAAGGAAGGATAGGCACGGTTGTTTAGAAAAACACACACAGACTCTATATTAAAATGATGTGTCATTTATTAAAAAGTCTGACAAATAAAGGAAAAAGCAAAATGACATGCAGTTGTACAATCACCTCAGATGTACAAAAAACATACAAGTATTGAACTCAACAAACTGTTATTTGCTAGGATAAATTGTGTCATATCTTCCCGCCGCAAAAACACACAATCTCAAGGCATTGATGTTACAAGAATTCTCACCATGACACAGAGCCGGGAAGTCGCACGACTCAGATGAAAATCACATCAAACAAGGACTGGACGCCTGGATAAAAGGCTCGCAGTAGACTTCCAAATGTTCATCTGAGCACTCCTCATTTTATATCTTGAGGTTTGTACGTGCGTGTGTGGGTGTGTGTACGTGCGAGATGTCTTCACTCACTCTAGCAAAACATGTTTTTCGGAGCAAAGTGGTGCTGGGCACGGTTAAAAAATGTGTTATCTGAAGGGTTTGTTGCATCTCTTACCAAGAAGGGCTACAAGGTCATGTGTAAGAAACGAGCTTAGTTTCCCCACATAACTGCGCCTGATAAAACATAATTACAAAACCAAGTTGCAGAAAACAGAGTTCAGATACAGTTTAAGGGTCAGCTTGATACTAAACTAGCCAGGCATATATGTAACTCACAAGTGTTGCAGAAAGCATTAACTCTTAGCATAAAAATTGATAAACATTAGTCAGAAAACATTTAATACCAAAAACTCATATTTCATTCCATCCTCTGATTTCTGTCTAATTTTGAAAAATTTTCTTATATGCTTGTCCAGCCTTGCAAAGCTCTACATACCAAATCTAAAAAATGGAGTCGGTCACCCTCACTTATAATCGATTCACAAATCAAAATATCCTGACGTTCCGTCGAATCTATTTTAACAAAAGTTTGTTCAGTACCGGACCAATGATCTCTCATGATAATTTCAATCTTCATTCTAAGGCAGTGTTATAAACTAATCTACAGAAAGTCCCCGACTTACGAGCGCCCTGACTTACGAGGTGCCGAGTTTACGAGATTTTTCTGGAACCAAACTACCGAGTTACAAGACCAAGTTCCGGTTTTACGAGCAACTTCATTCGGTAGCCATAGCACCGAGTTACGAGATGAAGTTCCGGGTTTACGAGAGAACTACGTTGGTAACCATAGTTCCGAATTACGAGATAAAAATTCCGGCCTTACAAGGGAACTCCGTTAGAAACCATTGCACGGATTTACGAGGTGTGTTCGT
>JBBPBX010034914.1:19977-32341 GCA_038048925.1 Garcialebias charrua
TGGGGGATGGGCGATTTTACCATGCACCTGGACTCCACTTGGACTGGACATTGACTACACATAGAGCGCGCTGTGGGAGGGGGCGGTGGTACGTGTCGTGTGACAAATGGAAAATTACAGTGGCGGAAGGTTACATGGCACTATTTAGTATACCCCCACCCCCAAAAAACATAGGCGGAGTGATTTCACCAGGTACCTTATAAGCGAACGGCGCAATATCAGCCACGTAGGTTTATAGTAAGGTGATTTGAGAGTTACATGAAGATATTTTGATTAGCATTTGTTAGCATTTTGGTTAGCATTTTAGCTTCAAAATTAGAATGGCACCGAAGCATTCTGGAGCATCTTCTGCGGGTGCAAGCGTACCAAAGAAGAGGAAGGCCATCACGCTGGAGCAGAAATTGGACATTATCCAACGGGCGGACAGGGGAGAGTCGACATCGTCCATCTGCAAAGCTCTGAATATGGTGAGTTCCACCGTCAGCACGATACGTAATGGCGGACCGTGAGCACATTTTGGCGAGTGTTCGAGTAGCTGCGCCGATGAAGTCCACCGTAATAAGCATACAGCACACGGTAATAACGCAAGTAGAGCATCTGTTAGTTAATGATATGTTATTTTTATTTTAGGTCAGTTCCACCGTGAGCACGATTAAGGCGAACAGAGCTCGCATTTTGGCGAGTGTGAGAGGGGCTGCGCCGATGAAGTCCACAGTGATTACGAAGCAGTGCATGGGGATAATCACTGAGGATGAGCGTCTTTTAGGTACAGTATTTACACTAAATGTTATCTTTTTATTTATTCATTTTATTTTTATGTTTCTGTAATATACAGTTACTCATGTTTTAACACACCTGTCTTTTCATGAACGACTTTTAGTAATTTGGATCGAAGACTGTGCTCAGCGACGTATCCCTTAAGTTTAATGGTGATTCAGGAGAAAGCCATAAAAACTTATTAGGATCTGAAACGAGGCATGGGGGAGGGCGTTGAAGTGCCCGAATTCACTGCGTCACGTGGGTGGTTCAATCGCTTCAGAACACGTGCGAATTTTCACAACATCAAAATCCAAGGTTAGTGAAAACATTTTATCTGTTCTGACTTTAACAGGTTAAAACATAAACATGACATTTCTTTTTTTCACATGACATTTTCAGTGTGGAATTAAAATTTACATTTTACACATCTGCCTTTACAGTTAGAAAAGAGCTTTAAAACAGTGTAACAAGACCTTTTCAGTGTGTGCTCTGACCTTTAGAACAGTAAAACATGACATTTCTTTTTTTCACATGACATTTTCAATGTGGAATTAAAATTTAAAACATTTTACACATCTGCCTTTACAGTTAGGAAAATAGCTTTAAAACAGTGTGACAAGATCTTTTCAGTGTGTGCTCTGACCTTTAGAACAGTAAAACATGACATTTCTTATTTTCACATGACATTTTCAGTGTGGAATTAAAATTTACAACATTTTACACATCTGCTTTTACAGTTAGAAAAGAGCTTTAAATAGTGTGACAAAACCTTTTCAGTGTGTGCTCTGACCTTTAGAACAGTAAAACATGTGGTTAATCTTGTCCTATGTGTGTTTATTTTCACAAGGAGAGGCAACGAGTGGGGACGTCGAAGCAGCAAGCGCGTTCCCAGACAAATTGGCACAAATCATAAGGGAGGGGGGTACATGGCGTAGCAGATGTTCAACGCTGATGAGACGGGCTTGTTGTGGAAGAGGTTGCCCGACCGCACCTACATCAGCAAGGAGGAAAGAACAGCACCGGGGCACAATGTGGGGAAAGAGCGCGTCACGTTGCTGTTCGGCGAATGAAGCGGGCGATTGTCAGCTAAAGCCGCTGCTGGTAAACCATTTTGAGAACCCCAGGGCCTTCCAGAATGTTGATAAGAAAGATCTGTCAGTTTATTGGACCTCCAACCGGAAGGCCTGGTTTACATTGGATGTGTTCGAGAAGTGGTTTACCAACAATTTCGTCAAGGACGTAAAGCACTTCTGCCATGACCAACGCATTCGCTTTCACATCCTCCTGGTGTTGGATAATGCTCCAGGTCACCCCGCAAACTTAACCAACCTCAACCTAAACTTGAGGGTAGTCTACATGCCACCAAACACAACCTCCCTCATACAGCCCATGGACCAAGGGTTATATCCACTTTCAAGGCCTACTACCTCCAGAGGGTCATCCGCAATGCTTTGTAGGCAACAGACAAGGGTCCAGAAGTTACCCTTAAGCACTTTTGGAAGGGTTATAACATCCTCAATGCTGTGTATCACATTGGTGACTCTTGGGCTCAGGTGAGGCAGAGCACACTCAGTGGAGTGTGGAAGAAACTGTAGTGGGCATGACCATGTCCACTCTGATACACCTGTGTACTTTTGAACTGTTCCAGAGATGACCTTTACTGACCTTTCAGTAAAGCAAGACATTTACTACAAATTATTCCATTAGTTGTAATCTGAGAACATAGTCACCAAAAGAGACTATTTCTCTTTGATTTTATTCTAATGTGATCAAAAGAATAACTTTTGTCATTTTCATGATATATGTTATGCTATGTTATTCTTTTAATATGGAGTATTACTGTGTTACTTGACCATATAATGGTGTCAGAGTTGAATTTTATGCCAAATTTTGCTTTTCAGATTTGTTTTAGAAGTGTTAAGACGCGACGTGGGGTGTGGTCGTGAGATGGAGTGAGTCGCACTTGCCAGTGCTCCGGGTAAAATTTATTTTTTAGTACCACCAAGCCCTCTATATGTAATATTTTTTGACTATTATCACGCACACAACTTCCATCAAGCATCTCTTTTGAAGATTTTGGATTAAAAAATGTCTCAGAGGTCGGCAAGATCGAAGAAGGACGATGACGCTGGCCTAACCCTCGAGGCAATTACCTCGCTGCTCGAGGAGCACCGCGCTGCGCTGTCAGCTGAGTTTAAACAAACTTTTAGTCAGCTGGATCTCAAATTGGACCAAACTCGGCTCGCGGTGGAGGAACACGGCCAGCGTGTCTCATCACTGGAACTTGTCACTAACGACCTGAGCCAGCGCATGTCGGAGGTGGAAAACACCTGCTCAACTCTGCAGGAGGAAAACGCCAGACTAAGATCTAAACTGGCGGATTTAGAAAATCGAAGCAGACGGCAGAATATTCGTGTGCTGGGTTTACCGGAATCTATTGAAAGCGGACGTCCCACAGACTTCTTTTCCAACCTGCTGTGTGACATCTACGGGCGTGACACGCTTCCTTCTCCACCCGAACTGGACCGGGCCCATCGAACCCTCGCTCCGAAACCCGCCTCGGACCAGCGGCCGCGCCCGGTTATCCTGCGAGTGCACCGGGTCCAGGTAAAGGAGCTGCTGATCCGGGAGGCCCGACGCAGAGGCAGGCTTGAATACCAGGGTAAACCGGTGCGGATCGTGGAAGACTACAGCCCAGAAGTCCTCAACCAGCGAGTGGAATATAAGAACGTGATGTCTGCGCTGTATTCTCTGGGTCTAAAACCTGCTCTGCTTTTTCCTGCTCGACTCCGCGTGACTTTACCTGATGGAAACAGAAAGTGGTTGGGCTCTGTGGAGGAGGCGCAGAAGTTCAGTGACACCTTTCAAGCTTCACAGCGCAAGTAATATTTAAACTTTTCTTCTAACTGATGAACAATGCGCTGTTCCCGCACTGGCTTTGATTATTACACTAAACTTTTCTTTACATGAGGTGAGGAACAGATGAGCAGGACTCTGCCCATACTCTGATTATCTGAGACTTTTTTAGTTGCAGCTTTTTTTTGAACTATTAACATTTTTGAAATGAAACATTTTTCCTTTTCTCGTTTACCTGTTGACTATTTTGAGCTGAATCTTGGGTTAGTCCTGGATTGATTGATAATTAATTTGAGATTGGGATTAATTTAACTTTACGTTTGTATATGTGTGCGTGATTACCGGTACACATTTATGTGTATACATTTTTTGGCCTTGCATACTTTAAACTAGTTTGTGAGGTGCTTATAAAAATTTTTTTTTTTTAGGCATTAGGTATTTAGGCACATAAATAATTGAAGTAGGCCTATCCATGTATAAAAATGGGTGAAATATATAATGTTTTCAATATATTATTTTGAACTATTAACATTTTTCCTCTTCTTGTTTACCTGTTGACTATCTTGAATTGAATCTTGAATTGGTCTTGGACTGATTGAAGATTTAATTTAGGATTAGGATTAATTTAACTTTGTTTATATGTGTATGCGTGATCACACATCTATGTGTACATTTTTGGCCTTGCATGAGGTGCTTATACATTTTTTTTTCCTCTGATGATACTGGAGCACTAGTTTAAAAGTTAGACAGGAGACTTATTTTTAATTTCTATGGAGCTTGCTGCTTCTGTCTGTTGCAGCTGTCCAGGGTGGGAAAGGGAGGGGGGTGGGGGGTCCATCACTGCCATTAATTTATATTTTCTTTCACTTTGCCAAGAACTGCACAGCCATCAACACATTAGACTGTATTACCTACCTTTCTTATACAAATTATTAGTAATATGAGTGGTCAGTTGGTGTTGTCAAGCTGGAACGTCAAAGGTTTGAACCACCCCGTCAAGAGAAGGAAGGTGCTCTCTCATTTAAAACAGTTAAATACAGGCATTGCTTTCCTGCAGGAGACTCACATTAGAAGTGACGATAGCAAACGATTACTGCAAACATGGCACGGGCAGAGTTTCCATTCCTCATTTCGAGCAAAGGCTCGGGGCGTCTCGATCCTCATCAGTCAAGACATTTCATTTGAACCTTTTCAAGTTAACTCAGATAAATATGGTCGTTTTGTGATTGTTTCCGGTAAATTGTACAACACACCAGTAGTGCTAGTTAACGTTTATGCCCCAAATACGGATGATGTTGGTTTCTTTGAGAAATTATTCTCACTGCTCCCGGACCTAAACACATACTCATTGATACTCAGTGGTGACTTGAATTGCTGGTTGGACCCAGTTTTGGACAGATCCTCTACAAACCCTGCCACAGCCAGCAGGTCGTCCCACACTATTCGTGCCTTTCTATCTAAGTATGGCCTGTGCGATGTATGGCGTTTTTTACACCCAGCTGAGAGAGAATATTCTTTTTTTTCTCATGTTCATCATTCATACTCGAGGATCGATTACTTTTTCATGGACAACAAACTTCTTCCCTCTGTCCGTGGCTGTGACTACCACAGTATTGTCATCTCAGACCATGCACCTGTCACTCTGTCTTTGTCCCTCCCTGACATTCCTATAAGGAGTAGACAGTGGAGATTCAATTCAACGTTACTGTTAAACAATGATTTTGTTACATTTATAGAAAAAGAAATAACCTTCTTTCTATCCATAAACAGAACTCCTGGGATCCCACTGTCAACAGTTTGGGATACCCTTAAGGCCTATCTTAGGGGACAAATCATTTCATATACCGCCCGGCTGAGGCAAAAATCTCAAAAAGAAAGAACTGATTTAGCCCAGCAGATAAAAGAAATTGATCAACAATACGCTCAAAACAAATGCCCTAATCTGTACAAAAAAAAGTAGAACTCAAAACTAAGTTTGATTTATTGTCTACATACTCAATAGAACAATCACTTTTGAAAAGTAAATCATCATTTTACATACATGGAGAAAAGTCAGGAAAACTACTGGCAAATCAGTTGAAGGGTGCCATGGCTAAACAAATCATCCCTAAGATCCAATTAGAGAACGGCACCACAACTCTAGATCATTTACAAATTAACAGAGCATTTAAGGACTTTTATTCCCATTTATATACTTCAGAATCCCAAACCAACAAGAATTTATCTTCTCAGTTTTTCGAAAAGACCAACATGCCAAAACTCACACCCAACCTGAAAGATGCACTGGAGATCCCAATATCCCTGACAGAAATTGTGTCAGCTGTATCGGTAATGCAGTCTGGCAAATGTCCGGGTCCTGACGGCTTCCCTGCTGAATTTTTTAAGAAATTTTCTTCATTACTTTCCCCACTCCTACACTCGGTTCTCTTAGAGTCATTTGACCAAGGATCCCTTCCGAAATCTTTTTTAGAGGCCTGCATTACCCTCATTGCAAAGAAAGGAAAAGACCCAACTCACTGTTCCTCTTATCGACCAATCTCCCTTTTAAATACAGACGCCAAAATTTTAGCCAAAGTTCTTGCTCAAAGGTTGGAAAAGATCCTTCCTTTCATCATATCAAAAGACCAGACTGGATTCATTAAAGGCAGGCACTCCTTTTTTAATGTCAGACGCCTTTTGGACATTATTTATTCTCCTTCGGATACTGTTCCTGAGTGTGTTATTTCCCTTGATGCAGAGAAAGCATTTGATCGGGTTGAATGGGACTACTTGTTTAATGTTCTTGACAAATTTGGTTTTGGCCCCAATTTCATTACATGGGTGCAATTAATTTATTCACATCCCACCGCAACCATTCGTACCAACTCTCAGATATCAAAACCCTTCAGTCTACATCGAGGAACTCGCCAGGGATGCCCACTGAGCCCTATGCTCTTTGACCTGGCAATTGAACCTCTTGCCACTGCTTTGCGGTCCTGTGACACAATTTCAGGAATCTGGAGAGGCGATATGGAGCACAAGGTCTCCCTTTATGCTGATGACCTTTTACTTTTCATTTCTCATCCGACTGACACGCTGCCCTCCGTTTTATCATTACTTGAGGAATTTGGAATAAATTCTGGTTACAAATTAAACCTGAGTAAAAGTGTAATTTTCCCTGTCAATACCCTGGCGCAGACTCTTGACTTTGGTAAATGGCCTCTTAAAATTGAGAAGACAAAATTCTCTTACCTGGGTGTTACAGTTACGAGGAGGTATAAAGATTTATATCAAGAAAACTTTGTCTCTCTGTTGAATCAGACAAAGCAGGCATTATCCCGATGGTCACCGCTTTCCATTTCCCTCACAGGCCGTATTAACTCAGTCAAGATGGTCACTTTACCTAAGTTTTTATATCTTTTTCAAAATATTCCTGTTTTTATCCCTGGTTCATTCTTTGTTCAGTTAGATTCCATCATTTCATCATATCTGTGGCAAGGAAAACGTCCACGCTTAAATAAGACACATCTCCAAAAAACTAAGGCCGCAGGCGGTCTTGCCCTTCCAAATTTCCGCTTTTATTATTGGGCAGCAAACTTGCACTGTCTAGCATTCTGGTCATTCTATTACAACAGGCCTGACAGCCCTGACTGGGTAGAGATGGAGTCACAGTGTTCTGGGAAATGGTCCTCCGTGGCTTTCTTGGGATCCTCACTCCCGCTTCCACCACTTACAACTGTTATAAATCCAGTTATAAAACACTCACTAAAAATCTGGGCACAATTTCGTAAATGTTTCAATTTCTCTAGTTTCTCTCTCTATAGCCCTATCATGTCTAACCAACTTTTCAAACCCTCATCTCAGGACTCTGTTTTTAAAGAATGGCAAAGAAGGGGTATAGTACGCTTCAATGACTTGTTTCTCAATAACACTTTAGCTTCATTTCAACAACTATGTGAAAAATTTAGTCTTCCCCAGTCCAATTTTTTTAGGTATCTCCAAATACGGCACTTTATTACTCTTCATTTGTCCAGCCTCTCCATTTCAACTGATAGCAGTATTGTTGACACTATTCTTTCTCTAGACCCAAATAAAAAACAGTCCATTTCATTCATTTACAGTAAACTATTGGATTTGAAGCGTGCTTCCTCAGATAAAATCAAAGCTGCTTGGGAAGAGGATCTCGGCTCCTCTATTTCAGAGGACTCTTGGACCTCCATACTCAAACTGGTGAGCTCCAGTTCTCTCTGTGCTAGACATTGTCTAATACAATTTAAAGTGGTGCACAGAGCTCACATCTCTAAACTGAAATTGTCCTCTATGTATCCTGATGTCAGCCCATACTGTGTGAGATGCAAACATGCTGAAGCCTCTCTCTCCCATATGTTTTGGTTTTGCCCATCTCTGAACAAATATTGGCGGGAAATCTTTCAGACTTTATCACATGTACTAGATACACGCCTGAACCCTGACCCACTGATTGCTCTGTTTGGTCTTGTAGAGGGCATGACAAACCTAAATAAAAACCAACAACATGTAATATCGTTCACCTCTCTCCTGGCCAGACGAGCTATTTTGCTTAGGTGGAAAGAACCGTTTCCACCCACTCACGCTCAGTGGTTGGCTGACATCATGTCCTGTTTAAAGCTGGAGAAAATCAGATTCACACTCCAACAGAAAGAGGGTAAATTTGAGAATGTCTGGGGACCTTTCCTGAATCTGTTCCAGTCTCTTTGACAACACAACTCATTCAGGTTAATGCAGTCTCTTGGCTATTTTACCTTTTATTTATTTTTTTCCTTTTCTTTTGGCAGTGATTGGGTAGGGATTATTTTCTACATGTTGTAACTTAGATTGATTGTTGTGTTTTTTTGTTGTTGTTGTTGTTGTTTTTGTTTGTTGTTGTTGTTGTCTGAAGAAAAAAAAAAGCGAAAAATTCAATTAAAAAGATCTTGAATTTGAGAAGTGTTAAGACGCTAATCCAAGTATTTTACCTCTTGGAGTCTATGCGTCTGTCTTTTTCCTCAACATTTCTCTCTGCTGCTGGCTGTAACCTTGGGTCGTGATAACGGCAAGTGAACTCCTCGACTGTTTCTTCTGAACCAATCGGAAAGAGACAAGTTTCAGAGTTCTTTCTTAAGGTTCTAAGCTAAGCTGAGTTATTCAGAGTCTGCTGGGAGCTTCAAGAGATGTGAACTTTCCCAAAGAGCTGGATGGACGTTTAGTCACACGCTAAGGACACGTCATCCAGTTAAGGACTAATAACATGTTGTTATGAGTCCACTTCGAACGAGCGTAAGCTCAAAACTTTGTTTATTCCTTCCTGGAATAGTTATCTTGAAGTCAGAGGCCAGTAGCTGACATATTTTCTGATGATCGACGCGGATCCCAGGAGACGTTGAAAACGTAAACGAGAACCGGCTCGGACGTGCTGGGCCTGAAGGACTCTGTGCATCTGAAAGGCTGGTGTCATCTCTTTATCAGACTCGTCGTCAAAGGTAAAGAGCTGTTTACAAACGTACCTGGATTTCAGCAGAAATCTGATGGGAAGTGTCACTTCTGGTAACATGCTCAAGACAATTTCTTTTAAACCATCTCTCCTCCTATTTCCTTTCCCCTCAATTCTAAGCTGGAAACTATTTAAGTCATAGAGCCTCAGACTAAATATGTTAACATCCTGTATTTATGTCTGTTGTGTTACAATTTAAATGTGCTGACGTGTTAAATTGCAAGAAAGTGAAATCATGTCAATCAAGTGTAATGGTGTTAATTTAGTTGATTTATTTTAAATAAATGGTAGTGTCTTTGACATACCAAACTAAGTTAACGTCTCTGTCACTTAATGGCTTTATTTATTTATCCATCATAAAGATCACAGAAATATTGGGTAAACTGAAAAAGAAAAGAATCCGTGAAATTACTATTCAATCTGAATAAGTAATTAATTAAGGATAAAGAGGTCAGCTTAATACTGACCCCTGATAAAATCCTTTACATCTGGGTGGCACCCTACTTGTTTAAAGACACAATATGGTGGTTCCCCTCATGTTTACTTCAAAACTCTGCCCACAGCTGTTACCGCCTGACTCACTTGAGTCCGAGGACACAGTCACCCGTGTGATCCAGAGTGTGGTGGAGATGAGCAGGAGAATGCACTTGGAGATAGAGGAGAAAGATGTTGAGGTGTTACTGGCTGAACAAGGCGAGGAGCTTTCCACTGAGGACCTTCAGGAGATGGACAGGCAGATCATGGAGGAGGAGGAGCAGGATAAAGACAGGCCAAGCCCTCCGGCCAAGGTGTTCAGCAGGTAGGCCTTGGCTAAGGCATTCAAGCTACAGCAGGAGGTCTTGGCCATGTTGGAGGTGCAGGACGCTGATGGGGAGAGGTTCACCAGGGTCTCCCGAGCTGTCCTTGATGATCTGGCTTGTTACCGGCAGATCCTGGAGGAAAAAAGCAAGAGGCAGTGCAGAGCACCATGCTGCAGTTCGTAAGGAGGGGCCCTGCAGCGCCTCCAGGATATGCTGGAGCAGCAGAAGAAATTCCATCCACCTCTGCTGCTGCAAGCCAGGAGTCAATGGACAGCTCACCCTCTCCCCAGTAACCATCCCTCCATCACCTGCACCCCATCCCAAAGGTACGGTAATGAAATGTTATTTTTATATTGATTGTATGAGCATGCATCAGGGTATATTGATTGTATGTTTTGTTTTATGTTACTGTACTGTAGTTACTTCATCTGCTAACCCACCTGTCTCTGTTCATGTCCACAGATGTCTCCTCCTCCTCCTCTCCTCTCCACTCCACTCCGGTCAGCCAGCCAACCTCTGTACTCTCCCCAAAGGTAATGAAATGTTAATTTTACATTTTGATTTTCTGTTTTGGTTTATGTTACTGTACTGTACAGTTTCTTCATCTGTTAACCCACCTGTCTCTGTTCATGTCCACAGATTTCATTTCATTTATTTATTTATTTAAGTTAGGACAATGCATATTAATCAACATGACAGCAGTAAGCATCAATGTAAATATGCCGGAGTTAGCACAGTAGCTAATTTGCATCCGTTGTCCTAAGGCAGGTAAGAATAAGAAACGTCCCATAAAACAAAAGAGCAGAGAAAAATACAAACATCATATAGCTCATAACACAACATAAAATTACAATAAAAAATATGATGCCATAAGAAAATAGACAAAGTAATCTACACATGAGTGCACTTCTGATTAGTTTTCAGCCAAAGTTTCAGAGAATTTTTAAAGCTGGAGTAGGTACCACAGATGTCTCCTCCTCCTCTCCTCTCCACTCCACTCCAGTCAGCCAGCCAGCCTCTGCACTCTCCCCAAAGGTAATGAAATGTTAATTTTACATTTTGATTTTCTGTTTTGGTTTATGTTACTGTACTGTACAGTTTCTTCATCTGTTAACCCACCTGTCTCTGTTCATGTCCACAGACGTCTCCTCCTCTCCAGCCAGCCTCTGCAACAACTACCTTCACTGACCTGCTCATCTCCTCACTAACCTGCACAGCTTCATCATCCAGGTACAGTACAGAAATGAAATGTAAATTTTATTTTGACTTTCTGTTTAGTTTCATGCTGCATTTCATCATCCACCTGTGTCTTGTCATGTCCACAGCCTCCCTCCAAAGCATCGCGGAAAGGCCTCCCCCTGGTCCAAACATCAGCACACATACATCACAGTAAGGACAAGTTGTTTTTGTCTGTGTTTTATTTATCAGTAAGCACAACAACTTGTTGTCTGTGTGGTTTCATATGTTTCATTAATGTTAGCGGCCGTGGTGTAGTGGTAATGGCAGTCGTCCCCCGATCGGAAGGTTGGAGGTTCAAATCCCAGTTCCCCACATCATGTGTCGTTGTGTCCCTGGGCAAGACACTTAACCCAGAGTTGCTCCCGGTAGGACTGGAAAGTGCCTTGCATGGCAGTCTGCCACTACCGGTGTATGAATGGGTGGATGGTTGGTATTGTAAAGCGCTTTGGGGTCCCTCATAAGGGGCTGGAAAGCGCTATATAAATAAGCTCCATTTACCATTTACCATTTAGCTTACAAATGTCTGTTTTCTAACAGTGACACCTGCTGCGTTCCCTCCTCTCCTGGGTCCAATGACATCACACTGACTGAGATGATACATCCTCTTGGGTCCAATGACATCACACTTACTGAGGTGATACACCTTCCTGGGTCCAATGACATCACATTGACTGAGGTGATACACCCTCCTGGGTCCAATGACATCACACTGACTGAGGTGATACACCCTCCTGGGTCCAATGACATCACACTGACTGGGGTGATGCTCCATGCCTCCTCCATGCCTCCTCGCCTGCTTGCAGTGACATCACACTGACCCATGTCAGACACCTGGACACCTTCTGTCCGACCACAGTCAGACCACCCGTGTGCTGCTTCGTCGCCTGCCTCAAGTGACATCACACTGACCCATGTCAGACACCTCCACAAGTCTGACCTCCTCATCTGAAAAGATCCTCTCCTCTCTAAAAAAGCTAAGTCTGGTCCTTTGGACATTCAAAAAACAAAACAAAGCAAAAAAATTGTAGAAACGTTTCGTCTTTCGTCGGAAAGACTTCCTCAGTCTGAGGTGCTGTGTTCAGCTCAGTCTTGTAAATAGCACCCTCTCACAGTGTTACACAACCAGTTAGCTGATGACAGCCGAAACCAGCTGCTCACATGATCAAGGAGGACCATCAGCTTAACGATCAAGGTTTTTCAAGATTAGAATTAAAAGGACCCA
>JBBPBX010034915.1:15473-32341 GCA_038048925.1 Garcialebias charrua
TATATATATGTATATGTATATGTATATGTATATATATGTATGTATATGTATATATATGTATATGCTTTATAAATAAAATGGTATGGTATGGTATGTCACTCACAGCAGAGAAAGCATGATTTGTGCATGCTATAAATAAACCAGCTGATTGTACCGTGTTACAAGCAAAGTCTGGACATGAAGGGATCATTCCCGTTACCACGTGGGCGGGTGACCCTGTAATGTGTAAACATGGACCTGGTTAATCAGGCACGTTTCTGTCTGTTGTCACGATTCGCCGAGGAGGCCCTGTGCTTGGTCGCCTGGCGGGGGACAAACCTGTTTTTGCTCCATGCGTGCTCGGTACGAGGTGGGCCCTGCGGGGGTCTTTGCCTGGGCTCCTCCTCGTATGCTGGCCACTTCTGCGGTGGGGCACGGGTTGCCGAGTGGTGCTGAGACTGCGCAGGTCTGCTACCAGCAGACTCCCTTGGGGGGCGAAGCTTCTCCGGGGAATGCCCACCCGGAGAGCTTCCGCCTGTCTGCGTCTTTGGTCCAGCTTGGTCTGAATTCGCTCCAAAGCTTTACCAAATAATCCCACCGGCTCTATCGAGTGGTGGAGAAAAGGCACCTTCTGTCCCTCCGGGAGATCCGTCAGAGTCATCCAGAGGTGGCGGATCGCGATGACCACTTCCGCCATTCCCCTGCCCTGTGCAACAGCAGCTGTCCCCATCATACGGAGCACAAAGTCTGTTGCTCTGCGGGCTTCATCCAGCAATTCGGCAGCCGCCTGCTTGTCCGTTGTTGTTTGGAGCTGTTGCAGTTTTTCGGCCAGGTAAGCTTGCATTAACGCGGACGCGTTCATGGCGCGTGCCGCAAGTCCCTGAGCCCTGTAGCATTTCTCGAGAAGAGACGCTGAGGCTCGGCAAGCCTTGCTGGGAAGAGTTGGTTTTGTTCCTGATGATTTAGGAGCCAGGTGAGACGCTAGTGTGTCCTCGATCTGAGGCACGTTAGCTATTCCCACTTCATCCATCCCATCCACGTCGAGGAACTGTGAGAGGGGGAGAAGCATAGGGGCTCGTGGCTGAGTCCAGGTGCGCGTTAGTTCTGTCAGAAAGTCCGGGAACACGGGCATCTTTTGCCTCGTGGCGGCCTGCTGCTTCGAGTAAAAATAGTTTCCTGCCAGCCTCGTGACCTGTTGGCGAGGCGGAGGTTCAGGCCATGGGATGTGTAGCGCGTCCGTTGCTCTGTGGCACAAGTCGAACAGAGCAGGGATGGAAAAGTCAGTTTCTGGGAGCACAGGTACTGGGGTCTGGGAGAGGTCTTCACCCTGATCCTCCAGTTCCACGTCCGCCTCCTCCGTTGAAAATTCGCCCGAGGCTGAAATCGAGATCTCGTCCTCGTTCATCATGCCCCGGGTGTCGAATTCGACTGTTAGGTCCACCATGGGAGCCAGCACGTCAGGGCTGTCGCCCCATTCGACACGTGTGCTGTCATGTAGAGCCATGTTCTCCAACTCCGGCATGGGAGTGAGGGGCACCGTGGTGTCCGCGTCCACTGGTGTCGCTGAAGAGCCCATGGCCTTGGCGATTAGGTCAACCCAATGCCGCAGCACCGCATCCATCATGAGGCTGCAGTGTGGGAAAAAGTCGGGCGTATCAAGTGCTGTTTTTGCATGAAGCATATCCAAGCAGACTGGACAGGCCTCGTGGGTGTCCGTTGCTGCGAGGGAAAAGCAGCATCCGCTGGGACAGGTGCGCGAAGTTGGGCTCGCCGTCCCGCTGGTTTTCCTTGGAAGTCTCGCCTTTCGTTTTCCTTTCTCCGGAGGCATGTCCGAGATGAGGCGAGTGAGTCCTTCCAGAATCTTCTTTCTTTTTTCTTGAAATGTCTCCTCCGTCGCGTCGATTTCGCTGGCTAGCTCGCTAGGAATTAGCGAGGTAGCTTTTTTCTTGTGGCGTAGTTAGTGCCGTTGAGCGAAGCAACCTGTAGAGAGAGGAGAGGAAAATACTTTGGGGTTAAGAGAAAAGTGCCGGACTAGCTTTCGCTAGTCTAGCAGTAACCAGGAATATTTCTCTGTGCGCTCTGTGTAAGGAGCAAGCTCACCTCTGGTTGAGCGATGAAGCAACAGAGAAGTCCCACGAAGAGGTAGTTCAGGTTTAAGCGAGGTGAAGGGCAAAAAGAGAAAGATGGAGGTAGCGCAAGCTGCTTAAGTATTCAGAGGGCGGGGCGTCTGGCTAGACGTAAAGGCGTGAGTATATTCCTTAAGGTAATCGCGCGGGGGCGCCATTCACATAGAAAGTATGTTGCACTGAGAGACCAGACTGAAAGGGAACTGTTTTGTATATGACACAAATGTATTAAATCCCCCTTTTTCATCCCTGCTCTGGACTTTTCTTTTGCTTTTTTGCCAAAAGTCAAGTGATTGCTTCATCCTCCGCTGAGTCATGACAGAAACATTCAGGAAATGAATGCATTTGTCATGAGCAAATTAAAATCGGGTTCAACGTGGCTGCCGAGGCTCTGCAGATTTGCTGGTGTTCTGGACCAGCGCTCCCTGTTTTTATTTTATTTTTTAGAACGTTTTATTAACATATAAACACAGAAATTCGGAGCGACTGCGAGAGGACATGAAGTGGAGGCGGAGTTAAGGAAGCTGAGCTGATTTACAGCGAGAGTGACGGGGAACAGAGCCATATATGGCTCTGAGGGGGAGGGACCAGAAACGTGTCTCTGTTCAAAATTTTCCTGTTCCAGCGTGTTCCAGAAATTACATATTGCAGCTTTAATATTGACCTTGGAAATAAAACAGATTCAAATAACAGCAGTACATTCATAAATTCAATGTATAGTTTACATCTCTTTAGACTTGCTTATCCTTAACTTGGCTAAATGCATTTTATATTATTTTGTATTTTATATTCTTTATGTATTTTACATTTCAATTTATTCCTGTTGATCTTTGCATTGTGCTTGTTGTTTGCTTTTACACAATCAATCTGATATGTTTCTTGCTGTAAAGTGTCCTTGGGTGTCCTGAAAGGCACTTTTTAAATAAAATTATTATTATTATTATTAATATTATAATGACCATTTATGTATGATGACCTGTAGGACAGAGGACCTGAACTCTTTTTGATGAAAGAAAGGTGGATGGAGTTTGTGTACTGTACTGATAATCAAAAATGTTGGTGAGTGAAATGCATTTTATTGAGATGTTTTATATTTTCACCAATTTATTTCAATCATATTGATGCTTTTGGTAAATATGTATGGTATGTGGAGTACTGTAGTTGTGACTGCAGTAGAAGGAAACATGTTGAATTGTGTAAATTGGATTTCTTTCTTCAGTATGTCATTCATTCTTGCTACATGAGATACCTGTTTGTGATGACGAACCACATTATAACATGCTTATGCATATTATTAAAGGACAACACCCATCATGACAGTAACAATTCACAATATTGGACAATTACTGTAGTTTAATATGATGTCTATTTTCATTTTTGCATTTAGGCCAGGCGAGGGTTAAATAAAAAAAAATAAAAAAAACCTAGTCCCGATTGAATCCGGAAACCCGGCCGAAGAGTGCCGAAGTGTCAAGTGACTTCAGTTACGTCTCCACCCAGAAGGCAGGAGTGAGTTTCCATGGAGGTTTATGAGAGTGGGAGTTAAAACTGCATATTTCCTGGTGCATTTGTGTGTACAGATGGACCAGCGCTCTGTTTTTATTTTTTATTTATTTTATAACACCGCTGCGGACTGTTGCTGCTCTCACTCCTCTGCCCAGAGGAGCAAGCCGCGCGTCTCTGGCTCCTCGTTCCACTGGTCACCTTTGAAGTTCCGAATTCGTGCCGACTCAGGGCTCTGCTCCGTCCCAGCCTTGTTGCGGGGAGCACGGGGGAGCACGCGCGCAGAGCTCCGCTGCGCGGCTGCCTTTCTGTACTCCCGACCTGTCTGGTCACGGGGGGAGAGAATAAAAAGCCGATGCGGAAATTAATGAATTTGTCGCGATCAAGCGAATTAAACTAGTATGTCTACGTGGATGCTCGCTCAGAATATGATAGACATCAGTGAGCGACAGCAGGATTAATCAACAGGCAGATTTAGGGAATATTTAAAAATGCTTCGCTTTTTTTCCCCCTTGCTCAGAGCAACGGTCATGGAAGTTGATGAATGCTTATTATAACTCCGCCTGTAACTCCAAGGCGGTCACTTTAGTGATGTGAATGCCTATATATGGAGAGGGGCAGATTTATCCCGGAGCTTCTGCTAAAATCTGCTATAAATCATGAAATAACACATTTAGCGTTATTTCTCTACAATATAAATAAACGCTCCTGTATTATTTTTTAAATAAACTAATAAATATTAATGGCGATGCAATTTGAAAACATGGTGGGTGTTGTCCTTTAATGGTTTTTATAGCAATGCTATTATAATGACAGTATTAAGAAGTACATAAATTCAGGTAGGACACTACTGAGGGCCTATGTGTAAAATGCACCACCAGCCACTGCTAAAAGTAGATTGGGAAGCAGTGGCGGCTCCTGAAATGTCCACCAGGGGGGCTATTTCTCAAAATAAAAATAAAAAAACACGAATACACAGAGGTGGAATTGATATACAGTTTTGTTGGGTGCCAACACACGAGGGGGTGGAAGGGAATGAAAGAGCAGATAAACTTGCTAAAAAAGCATTGAAAGGAAAAATAACAGTTAATATGGTGTAACGGTACGCTAAAATCACATTTCGGTTCGGTTCAACTACAAGGAGGGCTCAGTTCGATTTATTTTTGGAACAAAAAAAAGACAAAATAAAGACTTACAAAATGTTTATTTTGAAAATATGCCAAAAATATGTTTGTAATGTATTGTAGTAATAAATAAAAGTGACGCATTTGGATGATATTTTAAATAAACAACACTCTACAATAAATAAACTATATTAACAATAATAAAAATCTTAATAAATACAATAAGTCAGAACCAGAACAATAAGCAGCAACAGACTGTTTACAATCTAATCAAGTTTTTGTCCAGTAGCAGCAGTGTGGCTGTATTTGTCCTCATTAACTCACAACCTCTTCTTGGTGGGACAGGTCCTGGAAAAGTTCAGAGTTCAGTTCAGTCATCACACACTTCTTAGCTGCAGGTGATCTCTGGTGGATGTCTGTCCCTGAAGTGGAAGAAGAGAGCAGCTACCTCTGTCCCAGACTGGAAATAAAACACAAAGAGGTAAAAAAAAAAGTTAATAAGATTATGATTTTAAATAAAAAAAGATATTATTTAGATAATAATAATAATTAATAATAATAATAATAATAATAATAAAAGAACTATACCTCTTGAACAGTTGAATCTTTCACTCATCATCATCATGATCAGGGCAGGGCTTTAATCTGCTCCAGGACTTGTTGACAACATCAGTTTTACCCTGATGCATCAGTTTTAGTTTTTTCATAAAGAGCTGAACTTTTTTGCTGAAGTGTTGACGTGATGGATGTCTCCAGTGGTGGGCACCGCTAATTAAAAAATTAGTTCAACAATTTCTGAAACGCTTATAAATTATTTTAGGTCCACAATTTCAAAAGCACAAATGCCTTATGAAAATTAGGGGAAGCTTATCTAATCCGCTATTTATATTCAACAATTTGTAGCTGGCAGCGTTTAGCAATATTTGCACCACACTGCCAACTTCAGGTGTATAAACTGATATACACCTTACCCTACCTCTGAACGGCAATTTGCTTGGGGTGTCATCTATTAAAATATACCTTTCACTCAGGGTCCAAAATTTTAAAAGTTGTTTAATGTGTGGATTGCTATTTCGGCTGCTCCTTTGTCTTTTTCTTTTGTTTTTTGGAGATTTTTCATTAAAGAAGAATCAATAAAGTAATTTTAAAACTGTTTATTGGAAAACTGAAGCGATGCATTCTGGGTACATGATGATGAAACCAGGCTGTTGTCAGGTTGGAGGGACGTGGCTGCTCCTCCTCCACCTTCATTTTCTTAAAATTACTTGGCTGAAGAGTTTTTTTGTGAGATTTGGTGCAATTTTCAGAGGCATTTCTTTCTATAAATATTTTGAGCCCTGATTGAAAATGTTTGTGCACATAAAACTTGCAGAACTCAGTTTGTGTTGTGATTATTATTGGAATGTTGCTCCTGCTGACTTGACATGATGTAATTAATAAACAATAGTATTAAATGTACTTCATTAAAGCTTGTTTTACATTTTTCATAATTGTTTTGTAATTTATTTTTGCACAATTAACACTTATTTTGTCATCTGTTATGATTATAACTAGAAACAGTTTCATTTAAATTAACATTTTAATCAGTGAATTACCATTTTACAGTAGTCAGGCTACAAGTACTTGGTGGCTAAAAAATACACAAATAGAGCAAAAATATATAATGTGCATTGTGCAGAAATGAAGACTTCATCCCAGTCTAAGGAAAGCTGGAGCAGATACTGCTGGCATGGAGGCAAGGTGGAGAATTCTCATGCACATAATAATAATAATAATAATGAATTCAATTTATAATGCACTTTTCATCAATAAAAATCTCAAAGTGCTTTATAATAAGTGTTACTTTTTTTTTTACATGTGTAACATTATAAAACACTGTTGACATGGCTATATTGATCATTGTATTGCATAGACATTTTTTTCCATTTCTTCTAACAAATGTGTTTACAGTCTTGTTTCACTGTAATGATAAAAGCATCTGCCACGTCTAAAAATGCTTTAATAAAACACAGTCAGTGAAATAATCAATAATCAGTTAAGTAATAAGTTTGTTACTGCTCAATAATTACTGAAAGACGCCGGACAAAGTAAGAAAAGTTGATTTTTGTGTTCTGTTGTCAGTCTCTGCTCAAACTGACTGGCAACGAGCTGCTTCTTTAAAGTGCGACTAAACCCAAAATTAACTTTTTTTAGCTGATAAACTCCCTAGAATGTGTTTAAAATGTTATCTAGCACTATGGCTGTGTTTATTCTCACATAATTGTGCATATCTGTGTAAATTGGCAATATTTGGCAATATTTGGTCTAAAAATGTGTTTACGGTAGTTCTATGGGTTGAACTGGTGGATTACACCTTAATTTTCTTATTTGTGCAAACGCTCATGTGTGACATGTCTGCTCATGTGTGATGTCACACAGGTGGTTCAAGCAGAGCCAATCCCCTGCAGAGATGAGAAGTGCATACCTTATATGGAAGTGCTGCATTTCACTCCTGACAAGCGGTTTTATTTTTCTTTTCATTTTCATTGTTTTAGGCCTTTGGTTTTGGATGGAATGGGTGGAATAGATAAATACATCTACATGTTTATTCTTTGTTGTTGCTTGGTGTATGTTGTTGGCTAGAGGTTTAATTTGTTTTAGGTTGTTGCAGGTGGAGGCGTGAACAAAAGCACAACTCTACCTCCACCCTTCCTTGTCTCTCGACACGCCCATTTTCAGGGAGATTTTGGAAGGAGGAGTTACCGTCTCAACCTGGGTTTAGTCGCACTTTAACTACAGCTGCGGGAACCACGTGACCGCCTGTCGGCGAGTACGTGTCGCAACACACACACGCACACATTCACTGCCAGTCTACGCTGGTGCAATCGACCGTAGAACCGGGGGAGGGGGCGGGACAGGACTGTCATGGCTGCCCCCGTGAGCTTTTGGAAAAAGAGGAGGTGGATAGAGCTCCAGCGTTTAAACTTCTTCTTTCTTTTTTAAAAGGAGCTCCTATTTTAAAGTAAAATAAATCAATACATACAAAATTTTAGTCTCTGGATTACAAACGCTAACTGTTTTTGCTGGGATAGGAGTTGTAACCATTGTCTTCCTGGTATGTAAGCAGACACAAAGCATTGTGGGATCAGAACCATGACTGAAAGTTACTGGCAAGAAGGGTATATCCTCTCATTACTTCTGGTTTTAGGTGAGGGGTGCTGTTGGATAGATCATCCATGTTGTGAAACACAGTTACAGCGAAACCCTCAGTTGTTTAAGAAAATGAAGTCTTTTAAATATATTGATATTAGCGGTGCTGAATTTTAATCTTAGAAAGCACAAATCTGCTCATGAATTATGCAAATTAGTCAAACCACTGTTACGCTGACAAAAACGTTAGGTCCGCTGTAAGCGGATTAACGGATTAGCGTTACATAGCGTTCATGTGCCCACCTTTGGATGTCTTATAGCGAGGATCAACTGCGTATATACTGTAACAACATTCAGACTTAGATTCAGAGATACACTAGAAGTCCCAGGATTTTCGACCTCCCCCCAGAAGTCCTGAAAGAGGGTCAAAAGACCCTTAGTCCAAACCAACCATTAGTGGGCCATTAGTGGGTCCACATTAGTGGGCCATTAACTGCCTTTTGTTATAAATATGCGTGCACACAACTCAGACACCCCCACCACACCAGACTGCACAAACTGCATTCCAATGTTTCCACCAGGTAAGTAAGACTCTGCTTGCACTTCCCCCCTTAGTCAGAAGAGAGGCCCTGACCTGAATTCACACATAACAGACCCTGAAGTTATCTCACAGTTGAACATTTTGGGACATCCACTGAACGGAAAGCTTTGTCTGCTCCAGAACAATTTTATGCATAAAATTGTCTTATTCTGCTGTGCTGACTATCCTGTAACTTTGATGTTCTGTCAAATAAATTATTTTGCTTACAAGTACTGTCTCTCTCCTTGTCCTTGGCGCATGTATATACGGTGCGTGCCGGCACATGCAGGTGGCCCATTGCTGTGTTCTAAAACATGCTTGACCTATTGTTGTCCGTCACCTGACTGACAGACACAGGTCACATGACATGAGGTCAACTGACGGACTGACATAGGTCACATGACATGAGGTCAACTGACGGGCCGACAAAGGTCACATGACCTGAGGTCAAGTGACGGACCAACACAGGTCACATGACCTGAGGTCAAGTGACAGACCAACACAGGTCACACGACATGAAGTCAACTGACAGACCGACACAGGTCACATGACATGAGATCAAGTGACGGACCGACACAGGTCACATGACCTGAGGTCAAGTGACGGACCAACACAGGTCACATGACCTGAGGTCAACTGACAAAACGACACAAGTCACATGACATGAAGTCAACTGACGGACCGACACTGGTCACACGACATGAGGTCAACTGACGGACCAACACGGGTCACTTGACCTGAGGTCAACTGACGGACCGACATAGGTCACACAACATGAAGTCAACTGATGGAACAACACTGGTCACTCAACATGAGTTCAACTGACGGACCGACACAGATCACATGGCATGAGGTCAACTGACGTACCGACATAGGTCACATGACCTGAGGTCAACTGATGGACCGACACAGGTCACATTCATTCATTCATTCATTCAACCTTTATTTATACAGGCTAGCCTCGTTGAGTCACGGGGACTCATTTACAAGAGGGACCTGTCTCACTCACACCAAACAACCATCCACTCTCACACTCACACCTAGGGTCAATTTAGAGTCACCAATCAGCCTAACAAGCATGTTTTTTGGTCTGTGGGAGGAAACCGGAGTACCCGGAGGAAACCCACGCATGCACGGGGAGAACATGCAAACTCCACCCAGAAAGGCCCCGGACTGGGATTTGAACTGGCAACCTTCTTGCTGAGAGGCAGCAGCTCTACCAGTTGTGCCAACGTGCTGCCCACATGACCTGAGGTCAACTGACTGACCAACACAGGTCACATGACCTGAGGTCAAGTGACGGACCAGCACAGGTCACACAACATGGTCAAGTGACGGACCAACACAGGTCACATGACCTGAGGTCAACTGACAAAATGACACAGGTCACACGACATGAAGTCAACTGACGGACCGACACAGGTCACACGACATGAGGTCAACTGATGGACCGACACAGGTCACACGGCATGAGGTCAACTGACGTACCAACACAGGTCACATGACCTGAGGTCAACTGACACAACGACACAGGTCACATGACATGAAGTCAACTGACGGACCGACACAGGTCACACGACATGAGGTCAACTGACTGACCGACACAGGTCACATGACCTGAGGTAAAGTGACAGACCGACACAGGTCACACGGCATGAGGTCAACTGACGGACCAACACAGGTCACACGGCATGAGGTCAACTGAGGAACCGACACAGGTCACATGACCTGAGGTCAACTGACGGACCGACACAGGTCACAGGACCTGAGGTCAAGTGACGGACCAACACAGGTCTTATGACCTGAGGTCAACTGACAAAACGACACAGGTCACACGACATGAAGTCAACTGACGGACCGACACAGGTCACATGACCTGAGGTAAACTGACGGACCGACATAGGTCACATGACCTGAGGTCAAGTGACGGACCAACATATGTAGCCCACTGAAAGGGACCGGGGGATTTAGAAGCCAAGTTCACTTGCGCAAAAAAGCGCAGCCTTAGTCAAATTAGTGTGCCCCCTCCTGTGGTGCGCCAGTAATGGCCTTATTTACAAAACAAAAGCGCCTGTTAACAGCTCATTATAGGATGTTAGCTAAAATCCTTTGGGTCACTCGACCCGTCTCTGGGTTCCAAAGGTAGAAATGTTGAATGACCCTTCTCTGGGACTTCTAGTGTTAAAAACTCATACAGTTTGTGTTATTGATCTGGACCGCTCTGAATTACCTGATAAAAGTAGTTTAAATGCAGCTGCTGTTGTTAGCGCTGTTTGTAACAGCTGCTGTTTCTTCGTTCACATTCCGATGACGTAGTTTCAAGCGCGTTCACGTTAGACGTGTTACTGTTGCAGAGTCTTCATGAAACAACATCCAAACACACAGCTTTGAATGTGCGCTCGTCTTAACAAGAAAGCCATAACGTTCGCAAACAGGAGACCGGAGCGAGAAGCTAATGGCTAAATACTGCTGCACGTGCTACGCGCTAATAGCTCCGTACTGATACTCGCCCAGGAAATATTGTTCCGCGGCGCATATATTAACGTTCAATGAGTGAAAAAATAACTGAAATGTTACGCATGTGGACCGAACCGAACGTGCCGTACTGAAACGGTTTGGTACACCCACGTGTACCATTACATGCCTATAATGTACCTTTAGGGAAAGGAGAGGGTAAGTCAATTATTAAAGAAAAAGAAAATGGCAGAAAAGATGGAATGAAGACAAGAAAGGAAGAAGATTATTCAAAATACAAAAATCAGTTACAATAAATAATTATAGAGAAATATGTAGAAGAGAAGAGGTGATAGTAATGAGAATGAGGGTAGGCCATGCACTTCTAAATGACACAATGTTCATGATGCGGAAACGGAATAACAGTTGATGTGAGGAATGTGGGGATGCAGAAAATGTAGAATATGTACTGATGGAGTGCACTAAATATACAGATGATAGGGAGAGATTGAAAGAAAAAGTCAAAGAGACATGGAGAGTTTGGAGTTTAGGAGGAATATTAGGAACTGAAGGTGATGGGGATAAAATAAATGTTATTAGAAAAGCATTGTTTAAATATTTACAAAACATCAATATTAAAACTAGAATATAAGGAAAGGAGGCCATGAGCTACACACTCTTGCTCAGTAGGTGGTGGTATGTAACTAAACGATGTTTGCAATCTGTCAATAAACCAAAAGAAGAAGAAGAAGAAACAAACACACGAAGAATCCACAAGAAGAGTTTGTGCAGCTGCGGTGGAAAGTGTGGCTTAACTTTAATAAAATGACCAGTAAGCTCAGTGCAGCACTTGCAATAATTTTATATTGTGCAAAGGTGGGTGAAGTAAAAAAGTGGCCCGTCTTTGACGCGCTCCACCAGATTGTTTTCACTTCCTCATCCGGATAGGGTCCGACCCTCAAGTAACATAGTGGTCCGGCTCCATCAGGTAAATAAAACTATAAACTACGTCTCATACCAACATTAAGGTATCTAACAAGTTATACTCGATTTAAAGCGGTAGGTCAGCTCAAATGCAAACACGATGCTAACGTTAGCTCATTTTTTTTCTTAGATAAACGACCTGAAATGGCTAAAGTTAACCAGGCTCCACTGTGTTCACCTGAGAGTCCAAGAGAAATATATCAGTGTAACTGAATGAAGAGTGTCACAGAACGGTTATAGCATGTATTGTGAAAACATTGCATCCCCTTTCAGATGTGGAATCACCAACATTTAGGTTAGTTAGGCAATAATACAGAATTCAGTACAAAACTGCTCTCATTACACATCAATGCTTACATGGAGCTTCACCAGATTATCTGAAGGATATTCTTATTCCATACTCATCCACCCGGTCGCTGCGGTCACAGAACAGTAATCTCCTTCACATTCCGAGAACCAAATTAAGGACCATGGGAGACCGGGCTTTCAGTGTGGCTGCCCCCCGCCTGTGGAACTCTCTTCCTGACTGTCTGAGAGCCCCACAGTCTGTGGTTGACTTTAAGAGCGGCTTGAAGACCTTTCTTTTCAACCGAGCATACTCTACCTCCTCATGATTCTACTTTTGATCTTAGTTGATACTGTTATTGATTTTACTTGTTTTATTACTTGTTTTATTGACATTTAATTCTGTTGCACTTTGTAGCACTTTGAGATTTTCATTAATGAAAAGTGCGTTATAAATTGAATTCATTATTATTGGGGGGCGACCGTGGCCCAGTGGTAATGGCAGTCGACCCCCGATCGGAAGGTTGGAGGTTCGAATCCCGCGTCCGCCCACCATGTGTCGTTGTGTCCCTGGGCAAGACACTTAACCCCGAGTTGCTCCCGGTAGGTCTGGATGGCGCCTTGCAAGGCAGGCTACCACTACCGGTGTATGAATGTCTGAATGAATGGGTGGATGGCTGGTATTGTAAAGCGCTTTGGGGCTCCTCACAGGGGGCTGGAAAGCGCTATATAAATAAGCTCCATTTACCATTTACCATTATTATTATTATTATAACAACAGAGCTAATAAGTGTCCATGCTAAGCTAACAGGGACATGTTTGTTTATATGTTTGTAGGGACATGGTGAAAACCATCAACCCAAGTACACACCACCTACCATGGACCACTTGTGAAATAAGTTAACCCATTTAGCCCCACTGGCAACAATACATAGTTCCCATGTGACGTCACATCTGTGGGTTGTCCTTTTTGACCCTCCCACAGGTAGGCTAAGCAGCAGTTGGAGCGCGTTCTACTGGATGTCCATTTTTCACGTTGTTTTTTTTGTTAATTTCTAATTAATTGCAATGGTTACTTCGTGTTGTGTCAGTGGGTGTTCCAGTCGGGTAGACGTTTGGGCAACGCGCAGGTTTCACTTAATCAAAAAAAAAGAAAACGTGAAGGATTTATTTCATCGGAGAAACTCACACCGCCCCATCTCTGCTTGGATCTGCTCAGAAGATCGTGCTTTTGGCCGGTAAACAAAATATTCTACATAAATCATTTTGTGAAACAATGTTAGAGTACAACTGTCTGTGTGTTAGAGCTGTTTTTTTTTTTTTTTTTTTTTCATTATTTTAGTGACACCGTCTTGCATGCTGTGGCTAGCTTAGCATCTCGCTAACGCGGCCTCTTCACGGTCCACCGGGCCCGGCGGTGAGACCGTCCCAGTGGGAGAAGGAGGACGGGAGCCAAGTCGTGCGGGCGACGCGTCGGTCCCATGGGACGTGCCTCCGCGGCCGCGACGGATCCACGCCGTCCGATGAGCTCGACGGACCATCCGCTCCAGATGCTAACAACATGCTAACTTCCAACACGGTAACACTCAAAGTGCTGGTTCTGGTCTGTGTTCAGCCTGGACTGTTTGTGCTGGCTGTGTTATTTTAGTTAAACCTTTTTTTAGCTGGTTAGATCTGATTGAGACAGTTTACACATCTTTTTTGGATTTAAAGCTGTGAAGCCGGTGTGCTGTAAAGCTCTGTGCTGTGAATCCGGTGTGCGCTCTTTGTAGTAATTAAATAATTAATGATATCGGAGTAACTACTTTGTGACAAGTTGTCTGATTCGTCTGCCATGATTTCTTTCTCAAACTCATTTAACTCGACCACTGCCATTTTGCTGTTGTTCCTTGGTGAAGCTGTGGTAGCTCGTGTTTTTGTCCGTATAATTTGCTCTGCTAGTTCGCCATTTTGCCTTTCTCTGCCTTCAGATGTGGTGCGGAAGCCGGTATGGGGGCGTGTCTGGGAACTATGTATTGTTGCCAAAGTGTATCACTGTCATTTTCCACTCAGTAAAAAAATCTAAAATGTATTAATGCAACATTTTCCACCTATAAACTAGTAGACAACTTAGACAAAGGTTTTGATTTTAAAAAATGGTTCCAAGTGCTTCCTGTTGCATGATATCACATGTTTCCTGGGCCATCCGGCTGAAGACATGGAATATGCAAATCGTCCTGGAAAAAGGTAATTTTTATAACATTTTTTATGGTTTTCCCCCATAAATTTTTATAATTATTTAATCTTTCAAGTCTCTACAGTAACACTCTCCACAAAAATTGTACCTAGGATAAATATTTTTTTGTTCATGGGCGTCTTTTTGTAAGTGGCAACAAAAGTTGCCAATGGGCACATAGCTTGTCGCTAACTACAGGAAAACACTGTCTGCAGGATTGCACCTAATTTTCTTATTTCAAATTGTAAAATGATGTGCAATGTCTTATTTTAGTCTTCTAAGGATACTCTTCCTAGCAAAATAAATTAAGTAGTCAAGGCCTGTGTGTCTAAGATTTTTATTCGCTTCCATACATCATTCTCAAACATCATTTTTTTGCTAGCCTAACATTAGCTTGTGTTTCGCTGAGGTAAAATATGTTGCTGATCTAGCCATATGTAGGAAGCCACACAGATCTGGTGGAAACTGGACTTGGTCAGGGACCAAGTGTGGTTCTTGGCCTGGCAGAGAAAGCTGAAGTTCCACCTGGAGTCAAGTTTTACCATGACAACCTCTTCACAACCCTGTCCCTGGTGGATGAGATGACCCTGAGAGGCTATGGCAGCTGTGGCACGATGCGACAAGCTCAGCTCCACAAGGTTCCTTTCACAGAACCCAAGACCTTCAAGAAGACACCCAGAGGAAATGCTGAATATCTGGTTGAGGCAGAGAAGCTGATTGTAAGGTGGAATGACAACAGCATAGTCACTATGGTGTCAAACATGGAAAGGGAGTTCATCGAAACTGAGGCAAAGAGATGGAACAAACAAAAATGGACCATGGACAAGGTCAGACAGCCCAAGTGTATCCAGGATTACAACACACATATGGGAGGAGTGGACCTGCATGACCAGTTTGTCAGCCGCTACAGAGTCAACATACGGTCCAAGAAGTGGTGGTGGCCATGCTTCAGCTGGGCCCTGAACAGTGCCATGGTGAACAGCTGGTGCTATTACAGGTACACAAGGCTGCATGTTATTTAGCAATATCACAATCGTGTTTGTGATGTTTGACATGAGGTGATCGCTAGTGCTCTTCATTTGACAAGAGCAACAGTGATGATATCCAGACCAACATCACAAACTCAAGCATGATGTTGCTTTTACAGAACATTCTACATATGGGGCATGACACTGTAGAAAGGAGGATATTGATAATTCATCAATAGCTTCATAAATGAACAAAAACATGGCATATTCATTCATCTATCATGCTTGTTTTTTCATTCATTTAGAACCTGGAAAAGTGGGCAGAAAGATCTCCTCTCCTTCCAGAGGCTGGTAGCCCAGACCCCTCTCCTGCGCCATGGAACAAAGCCAAGTAGGCAGGGCAGAAGATGGCGATAACTGATGCCACCAGGTTTGATCATTTCAACCACTGGCCCTGCAACACTGGTAGCAGGTACAAGCAATGCAAAAACTGTGGGGGACGCACATCGTTTGCGTGTGAAAAGTGTGATGTGCCACTACAATAGGCTATATGCCACGGACTTCCGTTCTAGCATTTCCGCATTCATGGGCCAGATGGCGCACTTCCGGTTCACAGCCACAGGATGGCGATCTTTACACAATCTCTGGCGGACTTGCCGACAGTCAATGATGTGTACAGAATTATTCAGACCTTTGTCTAAAGCGCACATCTAAGAAAGACAAAGGATTTAAGCTTTATGTGTCCAACTACATAAATAACTATGAAGGTAAGTCTGTATTTGTTTTCAGTTCACCAAACTGCATCATGTAGGCTAACACAGCTAACATAGTTAACCCTTGCTAAATTGTTGAGTAAACGTGTTTTGTCTGTACATTTCTGATTTAACACAAATGTTTAGTTTCAAACAAGGAGGCAGGAGAAGTCAGGGCTGAGTGTTTACAGTCCATGAGGAGCAGCAGAAGCCCCACTGTTTGAGTCAAAGGCACCTGACAGTTCAGTTTCAAACAAGGAGGCAGGAGATTTAGACCAGATTTAGAAACAAAAGTTATTTTAATTTAATTATTTTAATTCAAGTTTGTGTACAAAACTTGAGTTGAAGTTAAATATCAGACAATATAAACTCTTTATATTCAACACATGTCTGCTATATGGTTTTGTGAATCTCACTGTTTATAGCAGCTCTTAATAAGAGATGTTTTCTTTCACTGGACAGGACACCGTAGTGATGATGATGAGGGAGCCAGCTGGTCCAGCCTGGATGTTTGTGAGCCGAGATCGGATCCAAACACTCTCCACTGATGACGAAGGACATGTGATCCATGTGGATGGTTGAACAGAAGAGCTGCTTCATCACTTACCTTTGTCTGACTGATTAATGTTTTTAAATCTCCATTAGCTGTCGAGGAAGCTGTGACTTAAAGTCAGAAGCTGTAATGCTATAAACTGTTTAAATCTTGTGCCTCATATGTTTTCTACAGTAATGTAACATCATCATCAAATTTGTTTTTAATAAACTGGCT
>JBBPBX010034916.1:0-17513 GCA_038048925.1 Garcialebias charrua
GGAGTTTGGCGCCGCGGTCACAAACAGGAAATGAACTCGTTCAAGCCACAGCTGGAGTCCAGGCCTGAACATCAGGATCAGGAGCTGCTCCTCCTCCACTCCTCACCTCCTTAACAAGATGGAGGCAGCTCTGGGAAAATGGCCGCCCCTCTGCACGCCACCGTCAGGAGGCGAGGAGACGCCCCTCGAACCCGAGCGGTCAAAGGGTTTAACGAACGACCTCAGAGCTCTAGCGGAGACGACCAGCCTCAACGTGACCAACATGGAGGCCAAGATGGCCGCCCTGACCTGGATTGGCCCCGGTTGCGTGTGAAGGTCCTCCTGTCGTCAGATCACAAACTTCTTAATATTTAACGACTCCCAAAGCTCTGAAGTGAGCAGAACCTGGAGGTCCACGTCACGCCACAGAAAAAACCACCGTGTGAGCTGAAGTTCAGCCCCAGAGGACCAGTCGAACCAGCAGCACGTCTCCAGCCGGTCCAAAAGAACAGATCCGCCCAACGAGGAGGTCCGAGCCGCTCAGAACCGGGCCTCGTTGTCACAGCGTTCAGCTTGGAGTTCACGTCTGAGCCGTAATTGGACCTGATGTGGTCCTGCTGACGGTTCTCTCATTACCGCCATGTGTCCTCAACCAGAAGACACGCAGAAGCCCCGCCCCCCATCCAAATCTTTTAGACATCATGGTTTGGACTGAAGCGTGAGCTGTGAACGACTCTCAGCTACTACCACACCAAACATCAGCTGAACGTCTGTAAAAGTGACGGCTGTAGCGGTTCTGGTGTTTGGCTGTAGCCGCCATCTTGAACCAGGTTGACCCCAAAGGTTAATCAGTTGTAGATGTTCAGCCAGTCGTCGTCTCCTGAATGCTGCGTTCAATGGCTCGTGGTGTATTTTGCTAACGAATAAACGAAGGCACACAAAGACAAACACGTCGTCTTTTACAAAAACAGGAACTGCTTCATCTCGTTCTTATTTTTTATCCTTAACTTTGCTCACAACTTGTCTTCATGACATCATCAGAAAAACTGCACACACATTTATCATCAGATGGAGCTGCAGATTTGTAAATCCAACAAATCATAGTCTTATAACGTTGGTCACTTCAAAACATTTTCTGTTTCAAACACTTATCTTCATGCCATAATACTTTCAACCAGTGGTGTAGTCTACATTTTTGTAGTGGGCATACCGTGCTTAGAAACCAAAGTACACTGGTTAGTAAAATGTAATCGTCAATTTATTTGGATTTTTAAACATATTGAACAGTTCCAAATGTCTCTGATGCTTATATTTGAATAAATGAACAACAAACTTTGTACAACAGCTGGCTTTGTATTAAAAACATGTTATAGAATTTATAAAACCATATCAAAGAAAAGCACTGCACACCGATAGATTGTTATGGAAGCGTTTAACTACCGTTTAACGTATCAATGACATGTACCTAATGGTATGTCATGTACCATTGGGCACTTTTAAGTGGGTATACTGAAATTCTTAAGCTTTTCTAGTGGGTATACTCCATATACCCGAGTATCACGTAGACTACACCACTGCTTTCAACTATGTCGTGCTGTTTACCGGTCTGCTCTCTTATTAATGACATCCTGAAACACATAGCTAGGCTCTACAATGGAGCCTACAAAATTCATAACAAACTTCCTGGTTGGACTCATCACTGTACAGCTCTTTCTTCTACAACTGTTCTAACTTTTCAAAATGATGTTCTACACAGCAGTAATAAATTGTATTTTCAGGTTTTTCATGCTGTCAGTAATGTAGCTCTTTCTACTTTGATGCCTAAAACCAATAATGGACATGGCCGCTCAATTATGCCTGCTACAAGTGGACACTTGCCACTACCAGCCTTTAACAACTGTTTGCTGGTGAAGATTCTCAGTCGTCCAGGACATGATAAAATCAAAAAAGGCGTTCAGTTCAATACAAGATCAACTGGACTTTATTTGTTACAGAAGACATTTCGACCTCTATCCAGAGGGCTGAATTGATAAAGCCCTCTGGATAGAGGTCCAAATGTCTTCTGTAACAAATAAAGTCCAGTTGATCTTGTATTGAACGCCTTTTTTGATTTTAACAACTGTTATGGCCAGAAATCATTTTTCTATGTTTATACTAAAATGTACAGTCCATCTCAACATTCCCACTTTTTAAGAAGACTCATGCGTCATCAGTTGGACACCTTTAGGTGTCTGCTGTATAAATGCTGCCATTCTTGTATTTTGTAATATGGTATGTCTGTGTGTCTGTTAAGGTGATGTGATGCTGGATGTCTGTGTGTTTTTCATGTTCTGCAGAACAGGAACCTGCTGTGAAACAGCAAATATGCTGAGCCACACCAGATTTCTTATCATCTTTTCCTGTTTAAAATGTAATTAATAAACAATTACCCAAACATTACGGTGTTAAAGAAGCCGTCCTCTACAGGTTTTGGAATGTGTTAGTAATTATTCCAATGTGTTCCAAATATCAAGGCTTTTGGAGACATGGTAAGTGAATGGATGTAAAATGGCTACAGGTGTGTACCCATAAACTGTGGAACACCTCCTCTGGTTCTCGGGGACTCTCTGCCTCAGGTGGAACAGTTCAGGTATCCAGGTGTCTCGTTCCTGAGTGATGGTAGGAGGGAGTGGGAGATGGATCAAAGTAATGAGGTGTTGTTTTGGTTGGTCATGGTGAAGAAAGAGTTGAGACAAAAGACAAAGTTCTGGATTCACTGGTCCCACATTGCAATCCTCAGCTGTGGTCATGAGGTTTGGATCAGGATGGAAAGAACCAGGTCCTGGATACAAGTGGCTGAAATAAGTTTCCTTCGTAAGGTGGCCGGGCTCAGCCTTAAAGAGGGTGAGGAGCTCGGAGTACAACCGCTGCTCCTCTGCATCAAAAGTGGCACTTTGCTACAGTCTCAACTCACTGGTTCCACACCAGTTCAGGGCCTGCCCACTGCCGGCACCCACTCACACTCAGCAAGGTTTATGGACCACCTTGCTCGTGGTTCCAAGCGAACTGCTCCAAGGGTATGATTTTGATGTAGGCAGGCAGCAGCCATTGATCGGGCAGCAGAGCTACGTCACTGGATGACCCACCCAGCAAAACTGAAAACTACATCTAAACCTTCAACTTTCCTCTCTGATCACGTTGACGGACGGCGCCACAAGAAACAAACTCATTTGCCAAGAGATATTGGAGCGGTTGGAACAGCATGGCTACACCTGGACCTATAAGCAGTGCCGAGATATGCTAAAGAAATTCACCACAACGGGCGAAACAAAATGACCCGTTGCAGTACAGTCCACTTTGCATTGACGATCCTGCCCACAGAACGGGGAAACAAGCCACAGTGGCACCTCCACCTGAGAAGAACCGATAAGACAAGAGTCGAGTGGAGCCACACCCATCAACAGCAAAGCAGATAAAGTCAGTTGATGTGGTTCAGAGATCTGACACCTCCTTTGAGGGTTTCCAGAGACCCCGGGGCAGATCTCTGGTCCAGAAGCAACTTGGGGGCTGGAGAGATGCAAGTCTGGGTTTCTCTCCTGGACCTGTTGCCTCCACTACCCAACCATGGAGAAATGGCAGAAGATGGGAGTTCCATTCTGTGTTGGTACAAAACATCAAGCTCTACAATAAACCACTAATTACAATAAACTACAATAAATTACTAATTATAGTAATTGTCATAATCAGTGATTGCAAAGGACAGTAGTAAAATAATAAATCAGGTTGTTGCTTTGCATTTTACCCTACATCCACTTTGGACCTACTTAGTTTGTTCTGATGGGTACGGACGTTTCAAGACAAACTACCGTATTTTCCAGAATATAGGTCGCACCTGAATATAGGTTGCATTGTCCAATTACAGGTAGTCCCCGATTTACGAGCGCTCTGATCTACGAGGTTCCGGACTTACGAGCTGGCGAATTTTTTGAAAAAACGCAAAAAATACAGAGTTTTTCTGTGTTTTTTCACCACAGTTCGTTAGCTAAACATGTGGACACACGTTTCCGATCATTTTTATGCACTCGTAAGCAGTTTTTCGATGAAAAACGAGTGTTTGTAGTCGCGCTAGCAAAACCGTTCCAATTTACGAGCGAAATTCCGGACTTACGAGACACGTGGCGGCCGTTCCAAATTACGAGATTTCCGGTTTACGAGCGCCTCGGGAACGGAACTCGCTCGTAAATCGGGGACTACCTGTATGCCAAAGAATTGGAAAAATCCATATATACGCACCTACGTCAAAATGTGGACCGTGTTTAGCTCTGCTGCAAATGTCTCTTCCACAGGAGCGCACAGCAAGGCTTTTAAGAAGATTAACACTTAAAAACAATTATTTGTTTGATAAAAATTATAGCAAATATGTGTCTGAGCTGAACTTTTCTTTAATAAATGAATAATTTTAGCAGGATAAACACCTAAAAAAATATATTTGTTAGCTGACATTATTGTAAGAGTGTGTCTCAGTTTAATTTTTGTTAATAAATGATTACAAATCAGCTTATTTTATAAAAAGCCATAAATAGGTCGCACCTGAATATAGGTCGCAGGGCATGCAAAAATGATTAAAAGCCGCGACCTATATTCCGGAAAATACGGTACTCTTGGAAGTTGTTGGTAATTGCTGTAATACTTAAAAATATCCAGGTATTTGTGCTCATGGTAAAAGCACTGGTGCAAGTCAGTAACAGTTTTGTACCCAGTTGGTACAAAACATGAACTTGTTCATGCAAAATCTTAATGACTTTGTTTTATTTAATTTGTTTCCAATCGTTTGGTACAACCTTATCATCCGCTGCATTACAAGACTTCTGCTTGTACAGGTATTAGCAAAATATCTCATGAACCAGGGAACGGAGCTTAATTAAATTCTCAGAAAGTAATGACTGGATTTAAATCTACAAGTGATTAACCTTTGGGGTCAACTTGATTCAAGATGGCCGCCACAGCTAACCCAGGTTACAAAGCACAAAAATGGCTACAAGTCAATTTTACAGATTTTGAGCTCTAACTTGGTGTGGTTGTAGCTGAGGGTGATCCCAATCCCACACTTTGAGCATAAGCACAATATTCTATTTATTCTATCAGCTTAGGTGTTAACCTACCAGTCTGTTAGCAAAATATCTTATGAAGGCTGTCACAACTAATGAACCTTCAACACAAAACAAGTCGTCTGATTTTACAGACACTGAGCTTTAATTTTGTGTGGTAGTAGCTAGGGATGCGCGATATAAACGGTACAGGGTAGAAACGATAGAAATTTAGCCTACGATAGAGATCTGTCTTTTACCGGAGTGGTGTTGAAGTGTACAATCAGAACTTTTTCCAAAAGTTAAAGTAAGCGTTGGTCAGCTTTAGAGAAAGCTGCCCTCTGATCTGTGAACAGAACGCTGTGTTGTGTGATTTTACTGCGAGACCCTCTGGTCAAAGCCACAGAGGAAACTGGTTGCCTTGTCAGCTCTCCTTAAAGCTGAAGGAGACGCCCTCTAGAGGGTTGGAGGGTGAAGTGTTTTCAGTGTAAAGTGCTCTCTGTTACTGTTCATTTCTTAAGAGACAATATTGGAAACTGTTAAGAGTTAACAACATATTCTTTAGTTTAAAACTTATGGCTAAAACTACACAAGATATATTTTGCACTGTTTTGCACTACAAGAAAGAAGCCTAATGCTTGAGTTGTTAATTAAAAACTCTCTGGACCTAGTAGTGAAATTTTCTTAATAGAGATTATTTTGTGGTATAGCGGTTTTCAAAATAAATTATGGCAAAAGGACACCCTATGCTTTTTTTTTCATTCCTATTGCAAGTTTTATAACAAAAACATATCGCGATATATATCGTTATCGCCACCCTTCACAATACATATCGTGATATGAATTTTAGGCCATATCGCACATTCCTAGTACAGTAGTAGTTGAGGGTGACCTCCAAACTCTGAGGAGAACGGCGACATGCGTTTCTTCGAGGAGCGCTCGGTGCGATCGCTCAGCGGACGCAGCAGAAGGACAAATTGTGGATTAGGGATCCTAATGAACGGAGATGGTCTCGCCAGCCTCTGATCATGTTCTAGACCATTTCTGTGGTGTGGAGGGGATTATGGGGGGTTCCTGGGATGGAGGAGCCCCCACCCTGCCATCTTTGATGCCCTGCAAAGAGCATCTGCTGTGCCCAGCTTAGTGGCTCCTCAGGATCTTTTCGGAGGCACTTTCAGGAGCTTTCGTGCGGTCATTAGGAGCCGAGGCTGATTAATGTGAACGGTCAGGCGGGGCTCGGCTTTCTGAGAGCCGAACAGAGCGAGGTGAAGGGTCCCACAGGAAGTGTTTTGTGTCTCCACACAAAGGCAAGGCTGACCTCTTAAGCCCCTTAGAGCCTCTCCGCTAATACCCTCACCGGTGGCTACAAAGACACAGGGGATGCCATTTCACCACTCGCATTTAACAGAATACACACAAATAAAAAGGGCTTCAGCGAGATTAAAGCGGCCGAGAGGTGAAGCTCTGTGCAGCGGAGCGGGACCGGCGGAGATCAGGAGCGCTCACACGCCGGCTGGTGCGCATCTCAAACAGAAGAGGCCCAACTGTTTCACATCTGGACCCAACAGAACCTTTTGTTTCACGGCTTCAGTCTCCAGCTCTCGGCTGCATCTTCTTTAAAGACTCCAACAAACCTGATCCAAACGGACCGGGTTAGAACTTTCCCTTTCCACTCCAAGGAGCCGCATGCTGCCAGCGGTTCCTGGTTTATTTTAAAGGAGACCAAATATTGGTCCTATAAATTTTTATGGTATGTCTGTGGGCTATCCAGACCATGTTCATTCAAGTTAATGCACAAAATATTTCTTAAATAATAAAATATCCCCTTTCTAGTTGTGCCTTTTCTGACTTCCGTTCTGAACAGGCTGTTTACGATAAGGCCACGCCCTTCAAAAATCTGTTTACATTAACTCCGCCCGGCAGACGCCATTTTGAGCAGGGCAAATGAGGCGCTGACGTGTCGCGTAGGCCGCTGAGAAACATCCGTAAGTTCACCCTCCATGTTAAAAACTCTTCGTCTGACTCTTTGAAAAAAGCAATAAGGCTGCAGAGTAACACACTGGCTGCTAACTGCTATACACGCTCTCTCAAGCGGGGGCCGCTTTTTTCACGGACCACATCCGGCGCGGACCAGATATAATAATAATAATAATAATAATAATGAATTCAATTTATAATGCACTTTTCATTGATAAAAATCTCAAAGTGCTACAAAGTGTAACAAAGCAAAAAATAAAACAAGTGATAAAATCAAATAAAATCAACTAAGATCAAAAGATAAAATCATGTGGATGCAGATTAGGCTTGCTTACAGTACACCACAGATTGGAGTATGTTCAAAGAAGCTGCTACCACAAACAACACCACATGTCTCCAGGAGTACTCAGACACTGTATGTTCATACATCACCAAGTGCATTGATGATGTAACCAACCTTAAAACCATCACTGTTCGGGCTAACCAGAAGCCATGGCTGACAGCTGAGGTTCACAGACTCATGAAAGCCAGGAATGCTGCCTTCAAAGCGGGAGATCAGGTGGGCCTGAGGGCAGCCAGAAACAACCTGGACCGGGGCATCAGAAAGGCAAAGAAGCAGTATTCTGGGAAAATAGCTCACCGTTTCAAGGACAGCAGGGATACACGCAGTCTGTGGCAGGGAATACAGACCATCACAAACTACAAACCACCCCCCCAGACCTGTGACAGCTCAGCCTCTGCGCTGAATGAACTGAATGAGTTCTTTGCTCGGTTCGAGGCAAGTAACAGCACACCAGCACATAAACTCCCCCCCTCTCCTGATGGCCAGGTGCTGACGCTGTCCTCAGACAGCGTAAGGCGATCATTCATCAAGATTAACGCCCGGAAGGCCTCTGGTCCTGACAACATACCTGGTCGTGTGCTGAAGGACTGTGCAGGGGAACTCGCAGCGGTCTTCACGGACATCTTTAACATCTCACTGAGCCAGGCCATCGTCCCCACCTGTTTCAAAGCCACCACCATCATCCCTGTCCCAAAGAAGGCAACGCCCGCATGCCTCAATGACTATCGCCCAGTAGCACTCACCCCCATCCTGATGAAGTGCTTTGAACGGCTAGTCATGAAAAGCATCACATCTGTCCTCCCTGCCTCCCTGGATCCCTTCCAATTTGCATACCGACCTAATCGCTCAACCGACGATGCCATCTCCTCTGCCCTTCACACAGCTCTCACACATCTGGACACGAAGGACTCCTATGTTAGAATGCTGTTCATCGACTTCAGCTCGGCATTCAACACCATCATCCCCCAACAGCTCATCCTTAAACTGGACAGTCTGGGGCTGAACACCTCAATGTGTAACTGGCTGCTAGACTTCCTGACCGGGAGACCACAGACAGTGCGGGTCGGGAGTAACACATCTAGCACCATCACATTGAACACAGGGGCCCCACAAGGATGTGTGCTGAGCCCCCTTCTATTCACCCTGCTAACACACGACTGCACACCATCGTACAGCTCCAACCACTTCATCAAGTTTGCGGACGACACAACAGTGGTGGGTCTCATCAGCAACAACGATGAGACGGACTACAGGAACGAGGTGAGCCGCCTGGCCTTGTGGTGCGGACACAACAATCTCACTCTCAACGTGGAGAAGACAAAGGAGATTGTTGTGGACTTCAGGAAGAAGGATGCCCAACATGCCCCTCTGACCATCAACAGCACCGCAGTGGAGAGAGTAGACAGCACCAAGTTCCTGGGAGTGCACGTCTCAAAGGACCTGTCCTGGAGCAGGAACACTGCAGCACTGGCAAAGAAGGCTCACCAGCGTCTCTACTTTCTCCGCAAGCTGAAAAGGGCTGGAGCTTCAACCCCCATCATGAGCACCTTCTACAGAGGTGCCATAGAAAGTGTCCTGACCAGCTGCATCACTGTGTGGTTTGGTGCATGTACTGCATCCTGCCGCAAGAGCCTCCAGCGCATTGTGAGAGCAGCTGAGAAGATCGTGGGCACCTCCTTGCCCTCACTGCAGGACTTACACAGCAAACGCCTCACTCGGAAAGCCCACTGCATGGCAGGTGATCCCACACACCCACTACACAGCTGCTTCAGACTGCTGCCATCAGGGAGGAGACTGAGGAGTCTCCAGGCTCGAACCAGCAGACTGAGAGACAGCTCTGTTCATCAGGCAGTCAGGATGCTAAACACTCTGCCTGCTCTGCCCCCCCTCCCATTTGAACTGCCTTAACACTAAAACTTTCTCACACATTACCACACAACACAAAGATTTTAACACTGGACTCTGTGTCATCAAACGGGTTATTCACTAAACTCTCGGTCATGTGCTCATACAGTTTGCACTACTTCTCATACTTGCACTAATGTTTGTATTACATCACTGCCTATAATCATAATACTGTTTACATTCTCTGTTTACATTTATTAATACTGTTTACTTTTATTACTACTGCTTACATGTAATTACTACTGTTTACATTTACACTACTCTAATATCTACACCACTGCTGATACATATACAGTGTGCTCTGAACGGTCTTATTTAGGGATGCCCAATGTGCCTTACTGCATATGCCACTTTTTGCCTCTATAACAACATCAACTACTACCTCATACATATACTGTGTACATTAACTCATACGCTGCTTTGCCACTTTGCAAATGTCAATGCTAGAAACCTTTAGTTTATTTTAGTTATACTTTTTATACTCTTTTTTTATACTAGTATGCAAAAACTCAGGACAGTATTATGTTCATTAAATGTTTAATGTTTTAGTTTTAGAGTTGGTGTAAATTTTCATACTCTTATACCACTATGCAAAAAACTCAGGACAGTGTTAGTTTTACTATTTTATGCTTATGTCTATTATTATATGTTTCAGTGTTTCAATGTTTAGATGTTTACTGTTGCACCGAGGGACTGAGAGAAACGCAATTTCGGTCCTGTGTATGTCCTGTACAGTACATATTGCAGATCTGACAATAAAGTTGACTTTGACTTTGACTTAAAAAATAAATAAAATAAAACAAGTGATAAAATCAAGTAAAATCAATAATGATATCAGGTAAGATCAAAGATAAAATCATGTGGAGGCAGAATAGGCTTGCTTAAAAAGAAAAGTCTTTATGCTGCTTTTAAAGTCAACCAGTGACTGTGGAGCTCTCAGGTCGTCAGGGAGGGAGTTCCACAGGCGGGGGGCAGCCACACAGAATGCTCGGTCTCCCATGGTCCTCAATTTGGTCCGAGGAATATGAAGGAAATTACTGTTCTGTGATCGTAGAGACCGGGTGGATGAATATGGTGCAAGAATGTCCTTTAGATAGTCAGGTGAAGTTCCATGCAAGCATTGATGTGTAATGAGAGCAGTTTTGTACTGAATTCTGTAGGTGACAGGAAGCCAATGGAGGTTATGGAGAATGGGTGTAATATGTTCAAATTTACGAACTCTCAACAGAATCCTTGCTGCACTGTTTTGAATGTATTGAAGTTTCTGAAGGTTTTTGCCAGGGATACCAATAAACAGGGAGTTGCAATAGTGGACGAGTTTCTCAGCATCAGGAAAAGTCAGAGATGGGCGAAGTCTGGAGATGTTTCGAAGATGGAAGAAGCAAGTTTTAAACAGATGCTTAATGTGATTTTCAAATGTAAGATGAGAGTCCATTTTTATTCCAAGATTTGTAACAGAGGTGGAGAGGGGGATGTCTTGACCAGAGAAGGAGATTGTTGTTAAAGTTGATGTTTGTATCTGGTGAGGGGTGCCAATCAGTATGGCCTCAGTCTTGGAGCAGTTTAATTGAAGAAAGTTCTGATTCATCCATGCCCTTATTTCCTCCAGGCAGGTAGAGAGGGCAGTGAGTGAAGATGGAGATGGGGATGATGAGGATGCTCCAGTCCTGATGTAAAGCTGTGTATCGTCGGCATAGCAGTGAAAAGAAATGTTGAACTGATTAATAATTTGACCTAAAGGCAGCATGTAAAGGGAAAACAGCAGGGGCCCCAGAACTGACCCTTGAGGGACACCACAGGAGACACCGACTGTCTGGGAAGTGGCATTGCCAAGACTAACACATTCCAGCCTATTGGAGAGGAAAGATTTGAACCAGTCCAGGACAGTGTCACAGAGACCGACCTCCACATGAAGACGGTGGAGGAGGATACTATGGTCCACAGTGTCGAAAGCTGCAGTGAGGTCAAGGAGGACAAGGATGGAGGGAGAACCAGTGTCAGCAGCCATGAGGACATCATTTGTTACTCTCAGCAGTGCAGTCTCAGTACTGTGAGCTGCTCTGAATCCAGACTGGAACTTCTCATACAGGGAGTGTTGTTGTAGGTGGTCCTGCAGCTGAGCAGCAACTGCTTTCTCCAGCACTTTGGACAGAAATGGGAGGTGGGAAATTGGGCGGTAATTAGAAAAAATGTCGGGATCCAAATTAGATTTTTTCAGAAGAGGCCTAATGATGGCAGTTTTTAGAGGCAGTGGAACATGACCAGATTGTAGAGACTGATTTATTATTTGTGTGATCAATGGGCTAATTGCAGAGTGATTGGATTTTATGAGAGACGAGGGGAAGGGATCCAGGGCGCAGGATGAAGGCTTCATTTTCTTGATGATGGCCTCCACCTCACTCTGAACAACTTCATCAAAGCTGCTCAGGGACCCAGGATGCAGACGGGTAGATGGTAAACAAAGATCAGGGAGGTTGTGGGGCTGTGATCTGATAGTGTCAACTTTGTTTTTAAATGATAAAAGGAACAGGTTGCATTTTTGAACAGAGTCCTCATGAGTTAGTTTAATGGGATTAAGCAGATGAGTTATTGTGGAGAAGAGCTGTTTAGAGTTACCAGGGCAGGTGTTGATGACGTTGGAATAATATTTGGAGAGTGCTTCTTTAAGAGAATAGGCGTACGCTTTCTGATGTTCTTTGGAAATGGTCCGCGAGCAGTCGTCCGGTTGATTTAAGAGCCCGTAAATAAGTTTTTTCGTTGATAAATAATTAGTTATTAGCGGTACTGCATTTTAACAACAACGAAACATCGAACTCTAGTAGCCATTGTGCTGACATGAACTCAGGAAAAACAACCGTGACGTCTTTTATACTGAAGTGGGTGGAGCATCACCAGGGGTTGCTAGGTGAGGGGTTGGACTCAGGTTGGGGTGGGTTGTCCTACGGCTTGTGACATCACAAGCCGCAGGATTTGAAAACGAGACATTTAATCACTGAAAAATAAATATACTTAGAGTAAATATACCACTGGGTGCATTTCTTTGGCCGTAGGACTGTTTTTTTAAGAAGTACATACCCAAAGTTGAGTAAAAAAAACATTAAAAAGTGAATTTTGCATCGGTAGTCCCCTTTAAGGCTTTTAGGCCAACGAGTGAATCTGTAACTTGTTTGATCGGCGGACAACACGATTATTTAAAATGTAAAGATCAACCATTAAAATACGACCAGATTGGACATCACAGATGATTTTCTAAATATAAACTTGTTTATTTTGGTTATTTTGTTCACTCTCACCAAAATGGTCCATACCATTTTTTTACGCTCTTTTTTCATCACTTTTTAGCCTCGAACTGACCTTCTTGCACGTTTAAGTGTGGAGGGGAGATCCTTTTCACGATGTAAAGGAGGAAGCTCCAAAATGGCGTCAAAATAAAGAGGAACTCAAATAATTAAGTATTTTGAATGATGGAAATATTTTTACTAGAACAAAGATTAGTGTACCGTTTCATCCGTTTAAGCTAGCTCCCTTTATGTGAAAAGGAGACAATTCAACTCACTCCATCTTTAAAAACTGTGTTAGGATAGGCTAAGTGCTTGGTGACTGTACAGTACTGTACATCTATTTATTTATAAAAAAATATATATATATTTTTGTGTATGTGATCCTACCGGTACTTACGAATTTTCGACTTACGAACAGCCCATAGGTACGGAACTCGCTCGTAATTCGGGGACTACCTGTAACCTTGACTATTAAAATAGAGTTGTAAATCTATAATATTAAATGTTTGTTACTGTTACTACATTTACTTTGTAATCTTTGATGTCAAATATTCAAAACTGGCATAAAATTACCAAAGATCTGCTGTGCCTCTGATATTTCAACTGTTTGTCACAACAAATACTAATGTCTCGTTGTTTTCTAGATTTTGACATAAAATGTTCGGTTTTCTTGTTTATTTTTAATAAATGTAGGCAAGCGGCACGCCACTGTCCTCCGTGTCTGAGGGATTTGATGGTGAGTGTTTGTAGTTTTGGAGATGAGTGTTTTTATGGACTGGAACAGGAATGAAGTAAACCTAAATGTTTTTGGTGCAAGATCTTCAAGTGGAGGAGATGTGGAGAGGAACAGAAGTTTTGGTTTTTGTCAAAGCGACGGATCCTGGTGGGCGGAGGGAGCCATTTTATCCACCACCAGGTGCAGTGGAGGAGCCAGGGGGTGGCCAATGGTGGCCTTGCCCCCCCCCCAAAGATTAATATTTGGCCACCTCGATCATTTGAAGAAACTGTACTTGTAAGCAAAATAAAAACGAGAAAGAACAGTTCCCTCAAATGATTGAGATATCTGTTTACATCGATATATACGGCGATGACCATCATGGATGTTGTCATGGCAACACAATCTTTGAAAATGACTTTTCTTACCCCCTAGATGCAGCCACACACCAAAATGGAAGTCAGTCCTGCTCAGAACATGAAGGTTGGACCGAGGCTGTGTCCAGTTCCCCCTTTTCGTTCCGTGAATATTAAAGTTAACTACTGTACGTGTGTTGTGGAGCCGTTAGCTTAACTGTGTTTCCCACGTGTCCCGTTGCCACTTTCTTTACGTAAAAAGTGTCCACGACAACTGAGGCCGTTTAGGCTGAAGGAAAACCAACGTTTTTCACGACTTCTCTTCGTCACGTCGGACTCCAGGGCTCGGGGGTGTTGGCACACCTTAAGGGGTTAATGCTAAGAAACGACATTCAGCCTTAACCAAAGGGAAGGGCTAAACTTTAGCGCTTGCCCCGCCCCCTCAGCGTTGGAGGCTCATGGGTGGGTGGGGTCCCGGTTGTTTTGTGATGTAGGTGGAGGGCGACGTGGAAGAGTTGTCTACTCCTTAAAACACATTGTAGGTGAACACTTCCAGCTAAACAATACAAACTTTACTTTATCGTGTAAAAATATTGTAGTCATAGCAACCGTCGTGTTTAGATTTACTGTACCGCATCTTTTTATTGTTGGTCATTTCACCATCAATAGTCTTTAATGTAAACGTTTCCTGTGGCGGCGCACCTTTAATCCAACCTTTGCAATCATCTTCATAATAAAAACAAACTCTGAGCTGCTGCCGTTTGCTTTTTTTTGGACGATTTGCCAAATTTTGTAATTTTAGGATTATAGCCCAATTAAATACGAAGGATTAGGATTCATAGCGTTGGATTAAACGTCGACCCGGCAGAGTCTCTCATCTGAAGAACGAGCAGTTTGATCCTCCACGTTAATGTTTTTCCACAGAAAACCCTTTTTTATGATCTTTACTGCTGGTGTGATCACATTTTACCCGTCTGGTCCTGTTCAGTTTATATTTTTCTCCTCATACGCCGTCACTTTGAAACGTTTCAGTTGTAACTTTTGTGAGCAAAAAGCAGCTTTTGTAACTTTAACTATTAAAAAAAAACAGAAACATCAAATACATGGAAGGTCCTCATTACAATTTATAATGAAATAAAATCTGCACATTTTTCTCGTTTAGTTGATTAAAGTGTCCCAAAATACAAAAAAATTTATTTTTACGTTTACAGTCAAAGTTTTTGAGTTAATGCAGATAAAAGTGTTTTGTTTACATTGAGTGCGTACCAGCATTTCATTATATCTAGAAAACTACCGGAGTAAACTCCTTCAAACTGCAGCGTTTGATAATATCAGGGTCAACTTCTCCAGTGTTTGAGTTCAGCTTTTTTTTTTTTTTCTTTTATGAACTTTTTTTTTCCTCATGGTCAAAACTAACAACAAAACACAAAGTTTCATCCAACAAACTTTAACTACCATAAATGTACGCATTCAAATTCAACAAACCATAAAATATCTCCCTTAAAAACGGTACAAGACCCAACATCTCTAAATCCAGATCAGATCAAACACTTAAAACCTGAAGTTTGCTTATGTAGAGAAAATAAAATAATCTTAAATATAAAACCAGCTCCTTCGACTCTCAGCCATGCCCACGTGTCTTTGAGCAAGACCCAATCACCAACTGCGCCCCGGGCGCTCAAACAGCTGCCCGCTGCTCCACCTGGAGGTACCTCAGGTGTGATGAACACACACAATGACCATCTCAGACTTCTCTTCAACAGTTTCTGGTCGGACTTCAGGTTGAGACAAGTATCGTCCTCCAGGAAGAGCCTGATACTGAAGGACAAAGAGGACCATCCAGCACAGCGATAGGGCTGTGTAATAATATCGATTTTGCAATATATATCGATTTTTTCTTTCCTAGAAAAAAAAAATCGATATTCTTCAGCAACCGTTTCGGTACAGCACGTTCGGTTCGGTCCACCTGCGTACCGTTTCGGTTATTTTTTCCACTCATTGAACGTTAATATATGCGCCACGGAACAAAATTTCCTGGTCGCGTTTCAGCACGGAGCTATTATCGCGCAGCACGCGCCGCATTAGCCGTTAGCTTCTCGCTGCGGTCTCCTGTTTGTTAACGTAATGGTTTTCTTGTTAAAAGACGAGCGCACATCCAAAGCTGTGTTTGTGGACGTTGTTTCATGAAGACTCTGCAGCAGCAACACGTCTAACGTGAACGCGCTTGAAACTACGTCATCGGAATGTGAACGAAGAAACAGCAGCTGTTACAAACAGCACTACAACAGCTGCATTTAAACTACTTTGTCAGGTAATTCAGATCAGTCCAGAGCAATAACACAAACTGTATGAGTTTTTAAATCTCTGAATCTAAGTTTGAATGTGTTTTATGCGCAGTTGATCCTCGCTATGAGACATTCATCACGTCAACACTTAAGTCAAAAAGTTCAGCTCTTTATGAAACAACTAAAACTGATATTGTCAACAAGCCCTGGAGCTGATTAAAGCCCTGATGATGTTGATGATGTTGAGTGAGAGATTCAACCGTTCAAGAAGAGGTATTGTTCTTTTATTATTATTACAGTATCTAAATAATATTTTTTATTTAAAATCGTAATCTTATTAATTTTTTTTTTACCTCTTTGTGTTTTATTTCCAGTCTGGGACAGAGGTAGCTGCTCTCTTCTTCCACTTCAGGGACAGACATCCACCAGAGATCACCTGCAGCTAAGAAGTGTGTGATGACTGAACTGAACTCTGAACTTTTCCAGGACCTGTCCCACCTGGGAGCAGGTCCAAGAAGAGGTTGTGAGTACAGTAATGAGGACAAATACAGCCACACTGCTGCTACTGGACAAAAACTTGATTAGTTAGATTGTAAACAGTCTGTTGCTGCTTATTGTTCTGGTTCTGACTGTTATTGTATTTATTAAGATTTTTATTATTGTTAATATAATTTATTTATTGTAGAGTGCTGTTTATTTAAAATATCATCCAAATGGGTCACTTTTATTTATTACTACAATACAATACAAACATATTTTTGGCATATTTTCAAAATAAACATTTTGTAAGTCTTTATTTTGTCTTTATTTTTTTGTACAAAAAATAAATCGAACCGAGCCCTCCTTGTAGTTGAACCGAACCGAAATGTGATTTTAGCGTACCGTTACACCCCTAGTTTTTACTGTTTCAATTGAAAGAAACATGTTTTCTCACCACTTCTTTGATTCATTTTGTCCAGCTGTCGACTTTAAGTCTGTGTCCATGTCCAACCAGAGCCGGGTGTTGTGTACCGGTAGTTGGTGCTTTTAATAAGTTTTCAGTTAAATTAATTCAATCCAAGTCTATAACAGTCACAAAATGTCACCCAAATCACTCTGTCCCTCTAAAATCTTTCAGAAAATCGCAAAAGTGTATTGAATTGTATCGTTTGCTGAATATCGCAATATATATCCTATTATGAGCAGAATATTGTGTATCATATCCTGAGATTAATGTATCACTACAGCCCTACACAGTGACGTGTCGAGGTTTTAGGATCAGTGATAAAACCACGAGCTCCGAGGTGAAGACCACTGAGAAGACAGGCGTGTACGCTGCACCACCGTAACCTGCACTGAGATCCTTTAAATGTTTCATTTTGTCTTTCATTTAGAGTCGCAACATGAGGGGAAGCACTTATTGGTTGCAACTAGTTCCTGTCAATCACAGCATGAAGATGGGGGGTTGGGTTGGGGGTGTCACCTCACGATGCATAAAGCTGGGGTTGAAGCTGGCAGCTTCAGACTCTCGGAGTGCCTCATGTCGGGTGACGCCCGCCGTCCTGAAGGAGGAGCGGTGACATTATTATTACTTCTTTACATTCATTTCATTTTCCTGCCGTGCTGC
>JBBPBX010034917.1:8506-22061 GCA_038048925.1 Garcialebias charrua
ATATATATATATATATATATATATATATATATGTATATATATATATATATATATATATATATATATATATATATATATATATATATATATATATATATATATATATATATATATATATATATATATATATATATATATATATATATATACTACTGTATTGACTACTACTATATACTACTGTATTGACTGTATTGTATATATAATACTACTATATTGACATCATTCAGCAGCAAATCACATCCATCCTTCATCAGCAAATGATGTCAAACATGAACACTTCTGAAAGAGCAGCAGCTACTGCATTGACATCAATCAGCAGCAAACCAGTAGCAAATCACATCCATCAGAAACATGTTGCAACCATAGTGACACCAGTGCCTTGGTGTGCAGTCCATGTCCACGTGCATGAAAAACAAGTCCATGAGCTCTAAGAAAGCTCGAAGCAGCAGAAAAAGAAATCCCTTACTTTGATTGAAGTGTAGGTAGACAGTCTGTATGATGTTTTTCTCAAGTTCAAACCTGGATCACATGGAACTGCTTAGCCATTGCTCAACCATGAATGATGGGACCATTTGAGGCCAGGTGTGAGTTCAGGTGTTCTGTTGGGGAGGTCAGCTGCCTGAAGAACTTGCATCCACTTCTCTGCTGTTCCCTGGGACTGCCACCTTTCTTTCTCCTGAGGTGAGGTGGTCTATCAGGCTGTTTGCAGTCACACATTCCTCATACAGCTCATCCATAGACATGTTTAGCCTGCCAAAAGGTGTTAAAGTTCATTAGTGACACATAGCCTAGGTTATGTAGTGATAAATAAATGGAAAAGCGTGTATTGTTTATATTTATAAATTTAGCATTGTATGTAAACTACATTTTGAAATGTATTTATTAATTACCTATATGAACTGTGATTTTTTTAAAAGATGGACAAGGTTGTATGTTTGCATAGTGTAAAGTAAATTCACAATTATGTATTTATTTGTACGTGTCAATTGTACACTTTTGTTTATAACTATCAATAATTAAACATGGTTCACCACTACACTGGAAATTATTGAATAATTTGAACTTCTGTTTGAATTTAATGCTATGAACTTTTTCCTTTTTGTTACATTTACTATGAATTTCTCACAGGGCAGATTAGAGCCAACATGGAGGACTCACCAACATATATTATTATTATACATATAATATTGTCCAGTATGTGATGCTGCAGTCATGTTACTGAACTCCCACTGATGGGCTAACCTGGTTCCACCACAGCAGCAGGATCCTCAGACAGAACAGCTGGTGGGATGTCCTGGTCATCTGCAGCCCTCTCTCCATTTGTTTCTTCATGGACATGGAGCTGTGAAATTATGTTGTGCCCTTTCCTCAGCAGAACGCTCCTCCAGTGGAGACTTTCTGGACAGACTGCAGGAAGTTCCTAAACAAACAACAGGTTTATCAGTATTATCAGTAAAAAGAGATTATTAAATCATTTTTAAGACTGAGAATGTGTACAATTATTAGCTCTGTTGTTATTGCCTAACTAACCTATTCAATAATTCTTCAAACTGTGACATTCATTCATAATGGAATGAAAGAGAACATAAACAGAAATTATATAATAATGAAAACTAGAGACATTAAAACATTTTAAAAGACACAGAGAACTTTAAATGGATTAAGAATGTTAATAAGTGTTGGATTTGAGTGCAATGTAAGTGCAATCCATGGCAGGAGTTGAATCCACATCTGAAAAGGGATGCAAGCTTTTCACAACATATGCTGTTGTAACTGTTCTGTGTCTCTCTTCATTCAGTTGAGTTTACACTGATGTATTTACCTTGGACACTGGTGAACAGTGAAGCCATTTCAGGTCGTTTGTCTAAGAAGAAAAAAACGAGCTAACGTTAGCATCGTGTTTGTATTGAGCTGACTTACCGCTTTAAGCGGAGTATAACTTGTTAGCTGCCTTAATGTTGGTATGAGATGTAGTTTATAGTTTATTTATTTACCATCATGGAGCCAAAGAGGTAGCGATCAGCGAAAAGTTCGGCGGAGCGTTTTGCAGACGGACCACTCTGTACTTCCGGTCGGATACGAAGCGAAAATAATCCGGTGGAGCGCGTCAAAGACGGGACACTATTTTACTTCTCCACCCTCCTTTGCATGATAGAAAATTATTGCAAGTGCTGCACTGACCTGACTGGTCATTTTTTATTAATTAGTACGCTTTCGATCGCAGATGCACACTTCCGGTGGATTCTTCTTCGTTGGTTTTCGGCGGTGGCTACTTCCGGTCGGCTAACTAGCATCGAAAATAGGAATCGCAAATTAATATTTTGAACGATTCCGGGAAAACCGGACAGTTAGTCCCGGTTCCGAACGATTCTCGATGCCCAACCCTATTTAAAATCTAAGGATATTTTATTTTCTTTCAGTCGGCCCTGCTGATAATCCGGGCCTGACTACAGATGGCTGTAAACGCCCTAGTCTTCAGGGATTTCTGCCTGATTTCAACAGTCCACTTGCCCATCACCAAATCTGACCCCTGACTGCACATGACTGATCTGATCACTGCACATCTCACCACTGTCTCAGTCCTTGTTCTTGTCCTGCACTGCCTTCGCATCCTTCCCTGGATCATTCAGAACCACAGTTTCTCCTTTGGCATCTAATCAGATCAAAGACTGAGTTGAACTCCTTCTGGCCTTTACTATCCTTATCCATCAACATTGAGCAACAAAATCATAGTTAAATGTAAGTATACTGGCGCTGCAGTGGGTTGAAAGGTCAAAGTGCTTTAATGTTCAGCATTTTTATCTTCAAAACTTTTTTTAAATAACATTTCATGCCTTTTTATTGCCAAACCTAATGACATTTATTCCGCGCATGATCAAAAATACACACTCACTTTACAGCGCAGTTCCATGGACATTTTCACACAGCTTAGAAGCTCCATATTTTCAAACTCTGCATTAAAATGGCTCTTAAAGGCACAGAGCAATAAAAACGACAACTTTAACAGCACCAGCTCCATTTACAGATGATCTACGAGCATCTAAACAATTTGAAATGCACTCTGCCTACTGTTCACCCAGACTCATATTTATAATTAATACACACAGCTACATTTTTGAATGTGAATTTTTTATAAGGAGCTCAATATTGCTACCTTGAGCACCTCCAGGCTTTATCATCTGCCGCTAAGCTGCACCACAACAACTGGTTCAATAAGAACAGATCATTTCAAGGTAAATAAATAAATAAAAATGTAGTCATATACAGAGATGAGTGTAACAGGAAGCTGCATGTAGAAGGTGCTAATAAAAATACAACACTTTCCCAAACATTCTCTTTGGATTATTCAGTTTTAGGGGTGATCTATAGTCTGCTCTCCCACAGGGTGGTGTTTGTTCAAGGTCAGACTTACATTTTCAACCTAACATTAACACTTAAAGCATTACTTTATGGGGGTATGGTCATTTAAGTCGAGTGTATGGGAGCTCAGAGGATGAGACTGAAGCAAACGCTTGCAAGGGAATGCTCAACCAGATATGGTTTCCTGTGTTTCGCTTCCTTGGTTACTTGGTTTTTGGTCCTTGTGTTTGGTTCCTAGGCCTTGTCCTATCGGTTTTGGTTTTGGCCCTTTTGTTTCCCCCTTCTTCCCACCTGTTCTGTGTTGTGTGCGCGTGGTCTTAGGGGACGTCAGGAGCCGTCCCTTGAGGGGGAGGTTATGTTATGTTTGATTCAGCCCTCAGCTGTTATGTTATGTTTGATTCAGCCCTCAGCTGTTTTGTTATGTTTGATTCAGCCCTCAGCTTGTATTTAATTCAGTCCTGTTTATGTTACATGTCATGTCTTAGTTATTTGGCCTCCGTCTCAGTTTAGTTATGTTACATGTCATGTCTTAGTTATTTGTCCCGCCTCAGTCTCAGTTTGGCCTCAGTCTCAGTTTAGTTATGTTACATGTCATGTCTTAGTTAGTCTCAGTTTGGCCTCAGTCTCAGTTTAGTTATGTTACATGTCATGTCTTAGTTAGTCTCAGTTTGGCCTCAGTATCAGTTTAGTTATGTTACATGTCATGTCTTAGTTAGTCTCAGTTTGGCCTCAGTCTCAGTTTAGTTATGTTACATGTCATGTCTTAGTTAGTCTCAGTTTGGCCTCAGTATCAGTTTAGTTATGTTACATGTCATGTCTTAGTTAGTCTCAGTTTGGCCTCAGTATCAGTTTAGTTATGTTACATGTCATGTCTTAGTTAGTCTCAGTTTGGCCTCAGTATCAGTTTAGTTATGTTACATGTCATGTCTTAGTTAGTCTCAGTTTGGCCTCAGTATCAGTTTAGTTATGTTACATGTCATGTCTTAGTTAGTCTCAGTTTGGCCTCAGTATCAGTTTAGTTATGTTACATGTCATGTCTTAGTTAGTCTCAGTTTGGCCTCAGTCTCAGTTTAGTTATGTTACATGTCATGTCTTAGTTAGTCTCAGTTTGGCCTCAGTATCAGTTTAGTTATGTTACATGTCATGTCTTAGTTGTTTGTCCCGCCTCAGTCTCAGTTTAGTAGTCTCAGTTTAGTTGTGTTAATTTTGCCCTGGAACTTGTCCCGCCTCAGTTTAGTGTTTATTCATGCAGTTTAGTGTTTATTCATGCAGTTTAGTTTATTCATGCATCAGCTTGTGTTCTGTTCAGCCCTGCTCCTAGTTTTGTCCTGCCCCAATTAGTCAATTGTTGTCACCTGTGTCTCATGCCCTGTCTGTGTATTTAAGTTCCTCTGTCAGTCCTGTCCTTTGTCAGGTCGTACTTCGTTTTGGGTTCCTTCCTAGTCCTGCTGTTTAGTTCTGTTCAAGCCTGCCCCCGTTCATGTAAGTTGCTGTACCATCAGCCATTTTTTGTTGTTCATTAAAAAGACTACTTTTTACGTTCTGCCTTCGAGTCCTGCTTGCACTTGGGTTCTACACTCCTCAGTCCCAGTGGGACCCTAAGATGAAGTATACCCACTAGAAAAAGTTAATATTTTAGTATACCCATGTAAAAGTGCCCAATGATACATGGCATATCATTAGGTATGTGTCATTGATACGTTCAACAGCAGTTAAACACTTCTGTAACAATCTATCTGTGTGCAGCTTTTGTTTATTACATTCGCTTATCCAGCAAATTATTGTACAATTCTGTACTTACTACTTACCGGTAATACTTGAACATGTTTTGCTTTGATAGTATTTTATAAATTCTATAACATGTTTTTAATGCAAAACAATCTCAACAGTTTACAAAGTGTGTTGCACATTTATTCAAATTATAAGCATCAGAGAAATTTGGAAATGTTCAATATGCTTAAAATCAAAATTATTCGACGATTACTTTATACTAACCAGTGTACTTTGGTTTCTAAGTACAGAATACCCACAACAAAAATGTAGACTACACCACTGATATTGCCTGTTCATCACATGGCACAATCCAAACAGCATACAACAAATAACAAAATGCAAATAGTGCCGAAATTAGAGATATATATTTTTAATTGACTGTTGGATATTATTGACCGGTCCAATAGATCTTTCAAAATATGTATTTTAGGTTAATTGAAGTAAATGAGCTGATTCTCAGAGAAGCACTCCGACTCCTGTCATTGTTGCTTTATATTTTTTTAATGTAGTGAAATATACACCCACCAGCCACTTTATTATGACCACCTGTTCAGTTGTTCTTTTATAGAAACAGATAATCAGCCAATCACATGGCAACAACTCAATGCCTTGTAGACATGGTGAAGATGACTTGCTGAAGTTCAAACCAGACATCAACCAGGGAAGAAGGGTGGTTATCATCCATCCATCCGTCCATCCATCCATCCATGCATCCATCCATCCATCCATCCATCCACCCATACATAAGCTTTATCCGCTTCTTCATTTTTGGGTCTGGTGCTCATATTCAGTAGTCACTGTGCGAGAGGCAGGGTATGCCCTGGACAGGTCTCCAGTCCATCACAGGGACACATAGAGACAAACAAGACAAATAACCATTCACTCTTTCACTCATACCTAGGGCCAATTTAGAGTTACCATCAGCCTAACATGCATTTTTTTAGTCTGTAGGAGGAAACTGGAATACCTGGAGAAAACCCGCACATGCACGGAGAGAACATGCAAACTCCAGCCAGAAAGGTCCCAGGCTGGTATTTGAGCCGACGACCTTCTCATTGAGAGGCAGTAGCTCTACCAACTGTGCCACTGCTCTGCCCCAGGTGGTTATCAGTCAGAGTATTATCAGAAACTGATACACAAACTCAGACTTACACACAAAACCATCTCTTGAGTTTAACGAGAATGGTCCAAAAAGAGAAAATATCCAGTGAGCAGCAGTTGTGTAGATGAAAATGCCTTGCTAATGTTAGAGGTCTGAGGTCAGACTGGTTGCAGAAAGAAAACTGTATCTCTAATAACCACTTGTTCCAAACAAAGATCTGCAGGAACTCTTCTCTGAAATGTTGGTAGAGTGTCCAGACTTGAGCTGAGAATCTCCGATCTGCTAGTTTAAGAAAAATTGATTTTTGTCTGATTGTTTCACAGATTATGATGTAAAGATGTTTGAAGCAGAGTAGTGATGACAAAACTGAAAATGGGTTTTACGTTTAGGAAGGTGGGAGTGAGATGATTATGGTTTCTGCCTGCACACCACTAAACTTCCTTTTGAAACTTTGTACGTCTTCATGAAGTAATGACACAGTTGATGTCCGATGGCAATCATCTGAAACACGCCTGTACTTTTTACCTCCAACGTGACAATAATGAGTAAAATGAACTCTCTTGTCTCTTCAAACACAGCTGATGTCACTGAGATGAAGGTAAGAACCAGTGACACTCTCTGGTCTTTAATTGGCTCCAGCAGGTCATCTCCACTCTGCTCCCATGCATCTGGGATACATTTGCAAGGCACATTTAGATCCAATTCTTCGACACTTTTTCACCCATTTGATTTTGTGTCAGGCTCCTGGAGAGGAGGAGGAGGACATTTAATGAAGAAGGAGAGCTGGTTGGATGAAAAAAGAGTATGACTGGTGGTGACACAGAGAACAAGAGTGTGGATTTAAGATGAAAGTGGGGTGGGGGTTGACTTGGACTGACCCTTTGGATTGAATCTCCCAAAGATAGAAAGTGACTCATTGGAGATAAAAGACAGAAGTGGAAGCTGCTGCTGCTGCGACAGCTAATGAAGAGTCCCTCAGTCGCTCTCCACATCCAGCTCTCATTGTTTATTGATGCTCTGATCACAGATCTGGACCGGACCATCACTCCAGTCTGTCACTACTTTACGGGCCCTAAACAGAATTAAAGAGGAAACATTGTTACACTTCAAATACTCAAGTCAATGGCCTGGTTGTTGGGGGAATGAAGACTTTGCACACATTTATTATCTATCAGCTTACTTTGCACACATTTATTATCTATCAGCTTGGGCAGGACACAAAGGTCTTCTTGCTGTTTTCATTGAGAAAGTTGATGAATTAAAGTATTTGATTTTCTATGTCTTGAAGTGGAATTAACATTATTACATTCTGAGAGATTCGATAAAATGTGCCCAGTGGTTTACAACATAGTTTGCTAACAAACATCCAGAGTTGACTCCAAAAGTTACTGCTAAATAACTGAACAATGTGTGGCAGACTCTCAGCTACTACCACACCAAGGTTCTGCTCAATGATTATGGTTATTTTTATGTTTTCTAGGTTCACTCAGCTGTGGTGGCCATCTTAAATTGGATAGGCAGCTATCTAGTGAGTAGACAGACAGACAGACAGACAGACAGACAGACAGACAGACAGACAGACAGACAGACAGACAGACAGACAGACAGATGGACACAATAGTTACGTTAGATAGATAGAATCTAAGTGAAGTAAACCACCAAAACAGAAAAAAAAAGATTTAAACCATAAACTGTTTAGCATTATACATCAATAAATTAGATCAGTTCAGCGGCCACAGATTTGCAGGTAAAACCTCTGTCCTTACCTTTTTGTGTAAAACTTTGTTTTCAGATCATATTCTGCAAACATTTTTTTTAAACCAATTCACCTTTTGTTTGAGGCCCTGTACACACGTAGCCTGGTGTTTGAAAAACGAATATCTGCGCAAAAAAATATCTCTGTACATACATGTTCGGATATTTACAATGTTCGTCTACATGTCCCCGTTTATTTTCACCACAGAGCGTTGTAATGAATATGCCGAACCCATAGGTGGCAGTGTAGTGCAGTCACAACCCTTCAAACCAACCACAACTTCCTTTTATTTTTATTTTTTTCGTTTGTTTGTGTGGACAGACCGCGAGGTTGAACTACTATTAAAAATACCGTGTTGGAGTACAAAGTTAATAAAACGCAGGAAATTGTCGACTGGGAATCATGTCAGAGCAGGTATGTTGACATTTTAGCGCTTTTTTTCGCCGAGCATTATGTGACGTCAGCGCCACTCCAGCTGGAGCAGAAACCTCCGGTTCTGAAAGTCCACACGCAGACTCGAACGCGGAGAATTCTCAAATCTCCACTTTGGTCAGAGTTTTTTTAATTATTTGTTTATAGTTACATCAACTTCACGTGTGGATGAGAGGCAAAACTGCACGATAAACTATTCGGTTTTACTGATATCTGGCTACGTGTGTACAGGGCCTTAGTCAGTAGGCTAACTACACTAATGAGAAATTCCATCTTGTGCTTTGTCTTTGGTTGTTCAAAAAAGAAGAATAAAGTACTTTGAACACCAAAAAAAGAAGAAGAAAAAAAGATTTTATTCTGAACGTTTTAAATAAGTTGGTGCAATCAGACCTATTAGAGGCCGTGGGTCAATTCTTTGACAAATTGTACCTTTTTAGGTAGTTATTTTCTTTCATTTTTTTTTTTAATAAGAAAAATATTTCATGAAACACTGAATGAATTTCAACGAAAATCTCAGAATTTATTTATTGGATATACATCTACAACTGAAGAACATTTAGCGTAAACCTAAATTCAGATGGCCGCTGCAGCTGAACAACTTTTGACAACCCCATAAATGACAACACCGTTGTCATTTTTACAGGCACTGAGTAGATATTTGAAGTAGTAGTAGCTAACCATCAGTCCCAGTGCTAACAGGTCACATGAGGTCTTTGTTTAAAACTTTGACACAGAAAGTGACGGGATAAAGGAACGCTGGTTCTTTTTCAGGGTTTTAGCTGTTGCAAATAGACAAGGCTCATTTTTATCCTTTCAGAAAATATTTGCTGCCACATCTGGAAAGACTGATGGTGACATTACACTTGTGTGATAAAATACAAATACAAGTAGTCCTCGACTTATGACGGAGATCCGTTCCTACGCTGCGTCGTAACCCGAATTTCGACGTAAGTCGGAACATACGTAAATACTTCACCTTATGCGTACAGTACTGCATTTTACCAAGCACTTAGCCTATCCTAACACAGTACCCTACATAATTATCAAAAAACACATCCATTTGGGAGCCATAATGAAGGGAAAAAAATAGTTAATTTCCTACTGGGATGCTGTGATGAAGCCGTCCGTCCCTCCTCCGTATTCTGTATTGCGTTTACGACGTAAAACCGCCGTAAAACCGGAAACTGTGTAACTCGGCTTTTCAAAATAAATTTTCAAAAATAAATAAATATATATTTATATTTAATGGGAGATGCGTCGTAACCGCAAAACGTCGTAACTCGAGACCGTCTTAAGTCGAGGACTACCTGTAACTGAATTTATGAACCTTTTATCAACTAGTTACATCCCACTGCGTTCACATATCTCTTTTGCAAGGGAGGCCTGGGCCTGAAGGCAGCCCAACTCATGTTTTGAACTGTGGGAGGACACCCGAGTACCCAGAGAAAACCCACACAAACACCAGAACATGCACACTCCGCACAGAGAGACCGCAGGGTCAAACCTCAGATTTTCTTTCTGTGAGGCGACAGCACTAACCACTACACCACTAGTGCTGCAAATTTGAACATTTGTATAGGTTATTAGAAAAAAAGACAGTTAAATCATCAGATTTAATTTGCTTAAATAGTGCTAAATGTTCCTATGTAAGAACACTTTCAGAAGACTTTCTGCTACAAACAAGAAATCCTGATGGTACAGCATCTAGGACAACAACAACCAGGAATATTTTAGGGTCTGGCATGAAAAACAGAACTAATTCCAAAAGTTAAACTCTCCATGACTTTGTCTCATGTCACCTTAGCAGTTTAAACTCTGTTAATGGCAGGTTAAAAAAGTTAAAAACAGCCCAACAAACAGCGATTGTTGCTGCAGCTAATTAGCAGGTTCCTCTAAAAGTGGATGATAGGAAATGAGACGAACAGATGCCTCCAGGTGCGGCAGTGGCCATGATGGATGGATGACACTTTCTCCCGGCGGCAATGGCAGACACAGAGAGGAGCTGAGAGGAGGATGAGGTGTGGGGGTCATCCTGAGGACAGAAGGACAGTAAACGGGTGCGTAGGACAACAATGTCCTCTGGACCTGCTGCCTGAAGCCACAGCTGAGAAAAACTGGAGCACAGAGCATCACCTTTATTCCACAAGAACAAATAAAACCAGGAGTTTTTTTGAAGTGGCTGAAGGGTTTGCTCTGATTTTGGTATCTGAACTGAAAATGTTCACTACTGTATTCACTTCAAATCTTCCCTTCTGCCTATTTACTAAAACCCTTTGTGTATCATTAGGGCCTCTTTAGCTCTTTTCTGTCAGTGGGCAGTCAGCTTTTTTTAAATTAGTGAATAATTTCCCATCTTTTGATTGTTTGAAGCTTGTTATCACAGCCCTTCAGTTTGAAGAACTGATTGGAGTCAAAAGTGAAGATTCATTCAAGACATTAATGCTAAAAAATCTGTGTGATCTGACAAACCTGAAAAGTGTTACCTTCCATTTTCACCAATCATGCAGCATTTCAGACCCTGTGAGAACAAATTAGTGAGTGAATGATGCAGATATGTGCAACCATTGCCTAATTGCATTTTGATGGAAAAGTTGGGTTTAAAAGGGTTCTCTAAATAAAAGTAGAAAAAAATGACAATTTCACAGGAAATGCAGTGTGATGCTGTGATTGAAGAATTTGCTGAATGAAAAACAATAGTTCAAGTGAGCAGAACAGAAACTGAAATGAGCTAAATGCTATCTATCTATCTATCTATCTATCTATCTATCTATCTATCTATCTATCTATCTATCTATCTATCTATCTATCTATCTATCTATCTATCTATCTATCTATCTATCTATCTATCTATCTATCTATCTATCTATCTATCTATCTATCTATCTATCTATCTATCTATCTATCTATCTATCTATCTATCTATCTATCTATCTATCTATCTATCTATCTATCTATCTATCTATCTATCTATCTATCTATCTATCTATCTATCTATCTATCTATCTATCTATCTATCTATCTATCTATCTATCTGTGTATATGGATGGGAATGTATATTCCAAACACTATACAGTATATAGAAGCTACATTTTGCAAAAAACTTTGCTGTGTGTTCAAGTGAAAGACTAAAATAAGCAAACCATTGCTATCAAGCAAAACAAGAAGCTAAAAGTAGCCTAAAAATATGACCAATTAGCTGAAGCAAATTTCAAAGTGAAACATGATTATGAATGACCTGAAAAGATCTTGTTGTGTTTCAGTAAAGGTACAATTTGTAAATAGTCCAAAGCAGTGGTCCCCAACCACCGGGCCGCAGACCGGTACTGGGCCAAGGGCCAATTTGGGGGCTGCACGAAAAAAAAAAAACTTTCATTTTTAAAAATCATTGGATTATCTCCACCCCGTCTGTCAATTACTCACTCTTGACGCAGGTCAACATACACAAGCAGTAAGTTTCAGTTTCTGTTAGACACATGCACAGATTGTTCCCTTATCAGTCAGTCCACTGCGGTGCAACATATGATATGGGAATTATGCCCCCGCACGGTTCACCTGAAGCATTACAATCATGCCTGTGGCTGCTTCCAACTGACGAAACACCGGCACGGATTCTTTATTAGCAGAGAGGATGGTTGCACAACGGTTTTCCAACTGACGATACACGGACACGGCCTTTTGGTGTAAACTGGCGCTTTAATGAATGCCGTGAAAACTACAGAAATAAGACAGACAGTACAAAATAAAATGTAAAACAGTAAAAACAGTAAAACAGTGAAACAGTAAAACATGCTTTAACAAAATACCTCGTGGCCGCTCGTCGTTAAAGAAGTCCTAGGCAAACTTTTCTTGTCCTATACAGTACATTCTAAATAAACATATAAAATATTAGAACATCATGACTGACAGATGTACAATATTTACAACAGTTATAAATACCTTCAGTCCTATACATTCTTCAGTCCTATACAGTCTTCACAGTCAGTGAACCACCAAAGCTGCTGCTTCAGTCCTATACATAGTTCCCATGTGACGTCACATCTGTGGGTTGTCCTGTTTGACCCTCCCACTTGTAGGTTTAGCTGCAGTTTGAGCGCATTCAAATGGATGTCCATTTTTCACGTTGTTTTTTTTGTTAATTTCTAATTAATTACAATGGTTACTTCGTGTTGTGTCAGTGGGTTGTTCCAGTCGGGTAGACGTTTGGGCAACGCGCAGGTTTCACTCAATCAAAAAAAAAAGTAAACATGAAGGATTTATCTCATCGGAGGAGCTGACAGCTGCAGCTTGCAGCCCCAACTCTGCTCGGATCTGCTCTGAAGACATCTGCCTTTGGCCGGTAAACAAAATATTCTACATAAATCATTTTATGAAACAATGTTAGAGTACAACTGTCTGTGTGTTAGAGCTGTTTTTTTTTTTCATTATTTAGCGACACCGTCTTGCATGCTGTGGTTAGCTTAGCATCTCGCTAACGCAACAATGGCTGGCCTCACGGTCCAAGCCGGTCCTCCGGACCGGCTTGGAGACCACCCCAGTGGGGAAAGGAGGACTGGAGCCAAGTCTGCGGGCGACGCGTCGGTCCCATGGGACGTGCCCCCGCAACGGTTCCACGCCGTCTGACCTGAGCGAGGGACCCTCCGCTCCAGTGCTAACAACATGCTACGGTAACACTCAAAAGTGCTGGTGCTGGCTGTGTGTTATTTTAGTTAAACCTTTATTTAGCTGGTTAGATATGATTGAGACAGTTTACACATCTTTTTTGGATTTAAAGCTGTGAAGCTCCGTGTGCGCTCCTTGTAGTAATTAAATAATTAATGATATCAGAGTAACTTGTGACTAGTTGTCTGATTCGTCTGCCATGATTTCTTTCTCAAACTCAACTCCGACCACTGCCATGTTCTCTTGTTCCTTGGTGAAGCTGTGGGGTGGCTGTGTTTTTGTCCGTATAATTTGCTCTGGTTGTTCGTGTCTGAGCTGGAGGGACCCTCCGCTCCAGTGCTAACTCTATGCTAACCTCCAACACGCTCTGGTTGTTCGTGTCTGCTTGTTCGCCATCTTTGCCTTTCTTCTGCCTACAGATATGGTGCGGACGGAGCTATTGCGCAATACTGGGGCGTGTCTGGGAACTATGT
>JBBPBX010034918.1:0-25533 GCA_038048925.1 Garcialebias charrua
TGCCGATGTAGGTAGGGCAGCGCCCTCTGCCGATGTAGGCAGGGTAGCACCCTCTGCTGATGTAGGCAGGGCAGCGCCCTCTGCAGATGTAGGTAGGGCAGCACCCATTGCTAATGTAGGCATGGCAGTGCCCTCTGCTGATGTGGGGATCTTTGACTCTGGAAACAACAGCATGGACTCACCCTTCAAAGTCTTAACCCAAGTCATTATTTGTGTGCGACTTGGATCTGGTAGCAAACAGGAATTGGTAATAATTATTTCTTCTGCAAGGGAAAAAGACTTGATTTTATGTTGTGGGTCCACACTACTGATAGCAACCTTAAGCAGTCTCTCAATCTGCTGAATAACGAGAGTGGCCTCCTGCATCTGTACAACAGTGACCCCTGAGGTTGAGGAGTGCTCTGTTCATTCGTCATCAGAGCGGGAGCTCACACACTTCTCCTTCCGTAAAGATTTTTCTTGAGGAAGCCTCCTTGGGTCCTCAGCTGCGTGTCGTGCAGGATCCTTCTCTGTGTGTCCTGCAGACATGTGTACTGGGTGTACTGGGACCACATACCCCCCCTCCAGTGAACGTCTCCCCGGAGATGTCACAGGGCATGGGGCCAGGCACCCCTCCCCCAACGAAATCCTCCCCGGTGCTGTTGACAGCGTGGGAATTGGGGTAGTAGGCGGGGCGGGCAGAAAGCCGGAAACGTTCAACATGTTCGGTGGCCGTTTCCTCCCGCGGCGACGCAGTGCTGGAGCTGGACTGGACCAAAACCCTTCAGGTTCCGAGTCGTCCTCAGAAAAGGACTACAAAGCCAACGCAGGCGAAGGAGGGCAGAAAAAAAACCATTTTGGAGCGGCCACCTCCGCGTTTCCTCCGTGCTCGCTCCTCCAGCAAAAGAGGAGATGGCAGGATTTCCGGTCCGGATCTGTAACTCCAAACAGGTTCTGTCTGAAACCTACTGACTCGAATGGCGGCTGCTTCCTTCTGAGCTGTAGCCGTCATTTTCTGCTCACGAGTGACTTGGATCATCTGTCTGCCGGGGTTCCGGTTATGGTTGGGTCATTTCTGTCACTATCTGGTACGTGTTGGATGAACCCGGAGATGCAGACAGGCAGAACACTCGGAGGCACGAGTTGAAAATCAATAAACCATTTAATATGTTATGAACTCAAAAAACAACTAAGACAGGGCAGTACTCACGAATCCTAGAACTTGTAGGCTGTGGCACAAGCATGGACACGACACAACAGGTAAATCGACAAATGACCCGACACTCCAACCCATACCCAAACAAACTCATATATGCACCGTAATTACCCAAAACCCAAAACACCTGAGAACGTAGCAGCCCAGGATCAGAAGGACTCATACGTGCGTCTGCTCTTTGTGGACTTCATATCTGCCTTCAACACCATGATCCCCCAAACTCTGATAGACAAACTATCTACACTTGGACTAAGCCCCTCTATTTGTAACTGGGTACTAGACTTCTTAACAGACAGACCACAGTCCGTGAAGATCCACAACTTCTCCTCCTCCACCATAACCCTCAGCACTGGCTCTCCTCAGGGATGTGTGCTGAGCCCCCTTCTGTTCACTCTGCTCACATATGATTGTACAGCCACACTTCCAGGCTGTCATATTGTTAAGTTTGCAGATGATACAGCGGTGGTGGGATGCATCACAAACAATGATGAGTCCAGCTACAGACAGGAGGTGGAACATCTGGAGAGCTGGTGCAAAGAGAATAATCTTCACATGAATGTGAAGAAGACAAAGGAGATGATTGTGGACTTCAGAAGGAACAAACACACCCATGCCCCACTGAAAATAGGTGGGTCTGCAGTGGAAGTGGTCTCCAGCTACAAATACTTGGGTGTACACATGAATGATAACCTCAGCTGGAGCAACAACACCACCAGCCTGATCAAGAAAGGTCATCAGAGACTCTACTTCCTCAGACGGCTGAGACGTGCTGGTCTGAGCAGCCCAGTTCTCACCTCGTTCTACAGGTGTGCAGTGGAGAGCGTCCTGTGCTCCAGCATCAACGTGTGGCATGGAGGCTGCACAGTTGAAGAGAGGAAAGCTCTACAGAGAGTGGTGAAGGCTGCACAGAAGTCTGTTGGAGTCAGTCTCCCCACCATCACAGACATTTACACCTCCAGATGCAGGAAAAGAGCCACCTGCATCATGAAAGACCTCACTCATCCAGCACACTCACTCTTTGCCCCACTCCCCTCAGGACGGAGGTTGAGGAGCATCAAGTGTAGAACCACTAGACTGAGGAACAGCTTCTACCCTGAGGCTGTTAGACTCATGAATAAATAAAAATAAAATAAAAAATAAACACTGCAAAATATCACATCATGCTGATGCTGATCTGTTTTCTTGTTGCTGTGTTTATCTGTGTTCATCTGTGACCATCTGCTCATACAAACTCATGTTCGTGCTGCTGTTTATTCCCACTATATTAGGCTTAGTGTATTACTAGTTGATGTTTTTCTTAGTTAATTCTAGATGTTATTACTGTTTTTCTCTTGCATTTGTTGTTGGATGTAACTGGGACCCCGTGTACATAATCTCGTTTTCATCACATGTACCACATGCGGTGCAAATGACAATAAAGACTCTCTGACTCTCTCTGATAAGGTGTAAGGATAGAGACTGGCCCACAGAAGGAGCCATCCTGACAGTTTCCCCCCCCCCCACAGACGCCCCACGGCGTCCCAAAAGAAACCCCCCAAAAGAACAAGGGCGGGCGGAGGGAGACAACAGGCACCATCAGCCAGGTCAGGAGGACGTCCAGGATGCCGCCCATCACCACCAGCCAGAACCGGAGGATGTCCAAGAGACCGTGCGGCGTCACGTCGTGCGGGCGACCGGGAGGGCGTCCATCGTGCGGCGTCACATCCGGAGGATATCCAGGTGGCCGCCCATCACCACCAGCCAGGTCCGGAGGATGTTCAGGAGGCCGTCCCTCAATGGTAGGAACCGTGACCCTGAGGTCGGCAACCGCAGGAACCAAGACGTCGTCGGCCAGGACACGTCCAGTGTAGGCCGGCAAACGTCCCTCGTCAACCGGAACACTGTCTTCATCGGCCGAAACACCATCATCGGCCGGATCACCATCGTCGGCCGGAATACCATTGTCGGCCAGAACACCATCGTCGGCCGGAACACCATCGTCGGTCGGAACACCATCTTTGTCGGCCGGTACACTTTCGTCAGCCGGTACACTTTCGTCAACCGATACACTTTCGTCGGCCGGTACACTGTCGTCTTTGTCGGCCGGTACATCCCCGTCGTCTTTGTCGGCCGGTAAATCCCCGTCGTCGTCGCCAGGACCCCGTCATTGTCGTCTCCAGGACCCCTGTCGTCGTCGTCGCCAGGACCCCTGTTGTCATCACCAAGACCCCCGTCGTCGTCGCCAGGACCCACGTCGTCATCGCCAGGACCCCCATCATCGAGCGATAAGACGTCATTGGGCGTCGAGACGGGCGATGAGACGTCGTTGGGCACCGAGACGGGCGATGAGACGTCGTTGGGCACCGAGACGAGTGATGAGACGTCGTTGGGCGCAGAGACGGGCAATGAGACGTCGCCGGGACCCTCACCATCTTCTTCGTTGCCGGGACCCTTGTCGTCGCCGGGACCCTCGTCGTCGGGACCCTCTGAGACGTCGTCTGGCAGTGAGACCTCAGGTGGCGAGACCACAGGCCGTGAGTCTGCCGTAGAGACGTCTGCTTCAGTCGGCGAGGCTGAAACGTCGAGGTCTGCAGCAGCCGAAGCGTCGAGGTCTGCAGCAGCCGAAGCGTCGAGATCTGCAGCAGCCGAAGTGTCGAGGTCTACAGCAGCCGAAGTATCGAGGTCTGCAGCAGCCGAAACGTCGAAGTCTGCAGCAGCTGGAGGCGGTGGAGTCTGGAATGCAGCAGCTGAAGAACCAGGGACCAGAAATGGCATGTACTTTGCCACAAAAGCTGCCTGCCAACGTTCCGGACCTGCTGAGGTGGACAGGGAAGTGTACTCAACTGATGTAGGTTGGGCAACACCCTCTGCTGATGTAGGTAGGGCAGCGTCCTCTGCTGATGTAGGCAGAGCAAGGCCCTTTGCTGATGTAGGCAGAGCAGTGCCCTCTGCTGATGTAAGCTGGGTAGCGCCCTCTGCCGATGTAGGCAGGGCAGCGCCCTCTGCCGATGTAGGCAGGGTAGCACCCTCTGCTGATGTAGGCAGGGCAGCGCCCTCTGCAGATGTAGGTAGGGCAGCACCCATTGCTGATGTAGGCAGGGCAGTGCCCTCTGCTGATGTGGGGATCTTTGACTCTGGAAACAACAGCATGGACTCACCCTTCAAAGTCTTAACCCAAGTCATTATTTGTGTGCGACTTGGATCTGGTAGCAAACAGGAATTGGTAATAATTATTTCTTCTGCAAGGGAAAAAGACTTGATTTTATGTTGTGGGTCCACACTACTGATAGCAACCTTAAGCAGTCTCTCAATCTGCTGAATAACGAGAGTGGCCTCCTGCATCTGTACAACAGTGACCCCTGAGGTTGAGGAGTGCTCTGTTCATTCGTCATCAGAGCGGGAGCTCACACACTTCTCCTTCCGTAAAGATTTTTCTTGAGGAAGCCTCCTTGGGTCCTCAGCTGCGTGTCGTGCAGGATCCTTCTCTGTGTGTCCTGCAGACATGTGTACTGGGTGTACTGGGACCACATACCCCCCCTCCAGTGAACGTCTCCCCGGAGATGTCACAGGGCATGTGGCCAGGCACCCCTCCCCCAACGAAATCCTCCCCGGTGCTGTTGACAGCGTGGGAATTGGGGCAGTAGGCGGGGCGGGCAGAAAGCTGGAAACGTTCAACATGTTCGGTGGCCGTTTCCTCCCGCGGCGACGCAGTGCTGGAGCTGGACTGGACCAAAACCCTTCAGGTTCCGAGTCGTCCTCAGAAAAGGACTACAAAGCCAACGCAGGCGAAGGAGGGCAGAAAAAAAAACATTTTGGAGCGGCCACCTCCGCGTTTCCTCCGTGCTCGCTCCTCCAGCAAAAGAGGAGATGGCAGGATTTCCGGTCCGGATCTGTAACTCCAAACAGGTTCTGTCTGAAACCTACTGACTCGAATGGCGGCTGCTTCCTTCTGAGCTGTAGCCGTCATTTTCTGCTCACGAGTGACTTGGATCATCTGTCTGCCGGGGTTCCGGTTATGGTTGGATCATTTCTGTCACTATCTGGTACGTGTTGGATGAACCCGGAGATGCAGACAGGCAGAACACTCGGAGGCACGAGTTGAAAATCAATAAACCATTTAATATGTTATGAACTCAAAAAACAACTAAGACAGGGCAGTACTCACGAATCCTAGAACTTGTAGGCTGTGGCACAAGCATGGACACGACACACCAGGTAAATCGACAAATGACCCGACACTCCAACCCATACCCACACAAACTCATATATGCACCGTAATTACCCAAAACCCAAAACACCTGAGAACGTAGCAGCCCAGGATCAGAAGGACTCATACGTGCGTCTGCTCTTTGTGGACTTCATATCTGCCTTCAACACCATGATCCCCCAAACTCTGATAGACAAACTATCTACACTTGGACTAAGCCCCTCTATTTGTAACTGGGTACTAGACTTCTTAACAGACAGACCACAGTCCGTGAAGATCCACAACTTCTCCTCCTCCACCATAACCCTCAGCACTGGCTCTCCTCAGGGATGTGTGCTGAGCCCCCTTCTGTTCACTCTGCTCACATATGATTGTACAGCCACACTTCCAGGCTGTCATATTGTTAAGTTTGCAGATGATACAGCGGTGGTGGGATGCATCACAAACAATGATGAGTCCAGCTACAGACAGGAGGTGGAACATCTGGAGAGCTGGTGCAAAGAGAATAATCTTCACATGAATGTGAAGAAGACAAAGGAGATGATTGTGGACTTCAGAAGGAACAAACACACCCATGCCCCACTGAAAATAGGTGGGTCTGCAGTGGAAGTGGTCTCCAGCTACAAATACTTGGGTGTACACATGAATGATAACCTCAGCTGGAGCAACAACACCACCAGCCTGATCAAGAAAGGTCATCAGAGACTCTACTTCCTCAGACGGCTGAGACGTGCTGGTCTGAGCAGCCCAGTTCTCACCTCGTTCTACAGGTGTGCAGTGGAGAGCGTCCTGTGCTCCAGCATCAACGTGTGGCATGGAGGCTGCACAGTTGAAGAGAGGAAAGCTCTACAGAGAGTGGTGAAGGCTGCACAGAAGTCTGTTGGAGTCAGTCTCCCCACCATCACAGACATTTACACCTCCAGATGCAGGAAAAGAGCCACCTGCATCATGAAAGACCTCACTCATCCAGCACACTCACTCTTTGCCCCACTCCCCTCAGGACGGAGGTTGAGGAGCATCAAGTGTAGAACCACTAGACTGAGGAACAGCTTCTACCCTGAGGCTGTTAGACTCATGAATAAATAAAAATAAAATAAAAAATAAACACTGCAAAATATCACATCATGCTGATGCTGATCTGTTTTCTTGTTGCTGTGTTTATCTGTGTTCATCTGTGACCATCTGCTCATACAAACTCATGTTCGTGCTGCTGTTTATTCCCACTATATTAGGCTTAGTGTATTACTAGTTGATGTTTTTCTTAGTTAATTCTAGATGTTATTACTGTTTTTCTCTTGCATTTGTTGTTGGATGTAACTGGGACCCCGTGTACATAATCTCGTTTTCATCACATGTACCACATGCGGTGCAAATGACAATAAAGACTCTCTGACTCTCTCTGATAAGGTGTAAGGATGGAGACTGGCCCACAGAAGGAGCCATCCTGACAGTTTCCCCCCCCCCCACAGACGCCCCACGGCGTCCCAAAAGAAACCCCCCAAAAGAACAAGGGCGGGCGGAGGGAGACAACAGGCACCATCAGCCAGGTCAGGAGGACGTCCAGGATGTCGCCCATCACCACCAGCCAGAACCGGAGGATGTCCAAGAGACCGTGCGGCGTCACGTCGTGCGGGCGACCGGGAGGGCGTCCATCGTGCGGCGTCACATCCGGAGGATATCCAGGTGGCCGCCCATCACCACCAGCCAGGTCCGGAGGATGTTCAGGAGGCCGTCCCTCAATGGTAGGAACCGTGACCCTGAGGTCGGCAACCGCAGGAACCAAGACGTCGTCGGCCAGGACACGTCCAGTGTAGGCCGGCAAACGTCCCTCGTCAACCGGAACACTGTCTTCATCGGCCGAAACACCATCATCGGCCGGATCACCATCGTCGGCCGGAATACCATTGTCGGCCAGAACACCATCGTCGGCCGGAACACCATCGTCGGTCGGAACACCATCTTTGTCGGCCGGTACACTTTCGTCAGCCGGTACACTTTCGTCAACCGATACACTTTCGTCGGCCGGTACACTGTCATCTTTGTCGGCTGGTACATCCCCGTCGTCTTTGTCGGCCGGTAAATCCCCGTCGTCGTCGCCAGGACCCCGTCATTGTCGTCTCCAGGACCCCTGTCGTCGTCGTCGCCAGGACCCCTGTTGTCGTCACCAGGACCCCCGTCGTCGTCGCCAGGACCCACGTCGTCATCGCCAGGACCCCCATCATCGAGCGATAAGACGTCATTGGGCGTCGAGACGGGCGATGAGACGTCGTTGGGCACCGAGACGGGCGATGAGACGTCGTTGGGCACCGAGACGAGTGATGAGACGTCGTTGGGCGCAGAGACGGGCAATGAGACGTCGCCGGGACCCTCACCGTCTTCTTCGTTGCCGGGACCCTTGTCGTCGCCGGGACCCTCGTCGTCGGGACCCTCTGAGACGTCGTCTGGCAGTGAGACCTCAGGTGGCGAGACCACAGGCCGTGAGTCTGCCGTAGAGACGTCTGCTTCAGTCGGCGAGGCTGAAACGTCGAGGTCTGCAGCAGCCGAAGCGTCGAGGTCTGTAGCAGCCGAAGCGTCGAGATCTGCAGCAGCCGAAGTGTCGAGGTCTACAGCAGCCGAAGTATCGAGGTCTGCAGCAGCCGAAACGTCGAAGTCTGCAGCAACTGGAGGCGGTGGAGTCTGGACTGCAGTAGCTGAAGAACCAGGGACCAGAAATGGCATGTACTTTGCCACAAAAGCTGCCTGCCAACGTTCCGGACCTGCTGAGGTGGACAGGGAAGTGTACTCAACTGATGTAGGTCTGTCAACACCCTCTGCTGATGTAGGTAGGGCAGCGTCCTCTGCTGATGTAGGCAGAGCAAGGCCCTTTGCTGATGTAGGCAGAGCAGTGCCCTCTGCTGATGTAAGCTGGGTAGCGCCCTCTGCCGATGTAGGTAGGGCAGCGCCCTCTGCCGATGTAGGCAGGGTAGCACCCTCTGCTGATGTAGGCAGGGCAGCGCCCTCTGCAGATGTAGGTAGGGCAGCACCCATTGCTAATGTAGGCATGGCAGTGCCCTCTGCTGATGTGGGGATCTTTGACTCTGGAAACAACAGCATGGACTCACCCTTCAAAGTCTTAACCCAAGTCATTATTTGTGTGCGACTTGGATCTGGTAGCAAACAGGAATTGGTAATAATTATTTCTTCTGCAAGGGAAAAAGACTTGATTTTATGTTGTGGGTCCACACTACTGATAGCAACCTTAAGCAGTCTCTCAATCTGCTGAATAACGAGAGTGGCCTCCTGCATCTGTACAACAGTGACCCCTGAGGTTGAGGAGTGCTCTGTTCATTCGTCATCAGAGCGGGAGCTCACACACTTCTCCTTCCGTAAAGATTTTTCTTGAGGAAGCCTCCTTGGGTCCTCAGCTGCGTGTCGTGCAGGATCCTTCTCTGTGTGTCCTGCAGACATGTGTACTGGGTGTACTGGGACCACATACCCCCCCTCCAGTGAACGTCTCCCCGGAGATGTCACAGGGCATGGGGCCAGGCACCCCTCCCCCAACGAAATCCTCCCCGGTGCTGTTGACAGCGTGGGAATTGGGGTAGTAGGCGGGGCGGGCAGAAAGCCGGAAACGTTCAACATGTTCGGTGGCCGTTTCCTCCCGCGGCGACGCAGTGCTGGAGCTGGACTGGACCAAAACCCTTCAGGTTCCGAGTCGTCCTCAGAAAAGGACTACAAAGCCAACGCAGGCGAAGGAGGGCAGAAAAAAAACCATTTTGGAGCGGCCACCTCCGCGTTTCCTCCGTGCTCGCTCCTCCAGCAAAAGAGGAGATGGCAGGATTTCCGGTCCGGATCTGTAACTCCAAACAGGTTCTGTCTGAAACCTACTGACTCGAATGGCGGCTGCTTCCTTCTGAGCTGTAGCCGTCATTTTCTGCTCACGAGTGACTTGGATCATCTGTCTGCCGGGGTTCCGGTTATGGTTGGTCATTTCTGTCACTATCTGGTACGTGTTGGATGAACCCGGAGATGCAGACAGGCAGAACACTCGGAGGCACGAGTTGAAAATCAATAAACCATTTAATATGTTATGAACTCAAAAAACAACTAAGACAGGGCAGTACTCACGAATCCTAGAACTTGTAGGCTGTGGCACAAGCATGGACACGACACAACAGGTAAATCGACAAATGACCCGACACTCCAACCCATACCCAAACAAACTCATATATGCACCGTAATTACCCAAAACCCAAAACACCTGAGAACGTAGCAGCCCAGGATCAGAAGGACTCATACGTGCGTCTGCTCTTTGTGGACTTCATATCTGCCTTCAACACCATGATCCCCCAAACTCTGATAGACAAACTATCTACACTTGGACTAAGCCCCTCTATTTGTAACTGGGTACTAGACTTCTTAACAGACAGACCACAGTCCGTGAAGATCCACAACTTCTCCTCCTCCACCATAACCCTCAGCACTGGCTCTCCTCAGGGATGTGTGCTGAGCCCCCTTCTGTTCACTCTGCTCACATATGATTGTACAGCCACACTTCCAGGCTGTCATATTGTTAAGTTTGCAGATGATACAGCGGTGGTGGGATGCATCACAAACAATGATGAGTCCAGCTACAGACAGGAGGTGGAACATCTGGAGAGCTGGTGCAAAGAGAATAATCTTCACATGAATGTGAAGAAGACAAAGGAGATGATTGTGGACTTCAGAAGGAACAAACACACCCATGCCCCACTGAAAATAGGTGGGTCTGCAGTGGAAGTGGTCTCCAGCTACAAATACTTGGGTGTACACATGAATGATAACCTCAGCTGGAGCAACAACACCACCAGCCTGATCAAGAAAGGTCATCAGAGACTCTACTTCCTCAGACGGCTGAGACGTGCTGGTCTGAGCAGCCCAGTTCTCACCTCGTTCTACAGGTGTGCAGTGGAGAGCGTCCTGTGCTCCAGCATCAACGTGTGGCATGGAGGCTGCACAGTTGAAGAGAGGAAAGCTCTACAGAGAGTGGTGAAGGCTGCACAGAAGTCTGTTGGAGTCAGTCTCCCCACCATCACAGACATTTACACCTCCAGATGCAGGAAAAGAGCCACCTGCATCATGAAAGACCTCACTCATCCAGCACACTCACTCTTTGCCCCACTCCCCTCAGGACGGAGGTTGAGGAGCATCAAGTGTAGAACCACTAGACTGAGGAACAGCTTCTACCCTGAGGCTGTTAGACTCATGAATAAATAAAAATAAAATAAAAAATAAACACTGCAAAATATCACATCATGCTGATGCTGATCTGTTTTCTTGTTGCTGTGTTTATCTGTGTTCATCTGTGACCATCTGCTCATACAAACTCATGTTCGTGCTGCTGTTTATTCCCACTATATTAGGCTTAGTGTATTACTAGTTGATGTTTTTCTTAGTTAATTCTAGATGTTATTACTGTTTTTCTCTTGCATTTGTTGTTGGATGTAACTGGGACCCCGTGTACATAATCTCGTTTTCATCACATGTACCACATGCGGTGCAAATGACAATAAAGACTCTCTGACTCTCTCTGATAAGGTGTAAGGATGGAGACTGGCCCACAGAAGGAGCCATCCTGACAGTTTCCCCCCCCCCCACAGACGCCCCACGGCGTCCCAAAAGAAACCCCCCAAAAGAACAAGGGCGGGCGGAGGGAGACAACAGGCACCATCAGCCAGGTCAGGAGGACGTCCAGGATGTCGCCCATCACCACCAGCCAGAACCGGAGGATGTCCAAGAGACCGTGCGGCGTCACGTCGTGCGGGCGACCGGGAGGGCGTCCATCGTGCGGCGTCACATCCGGAGGATATCCAGGTGGCCGCCCATCACCACCAGCCAGGTCCGGAGGATGTTCAGGAGGCCGTCCCTCAATGGTAGGAACCGTGACCCTGAGGTCGGCAACCGCAGGAACCAAGACGTCGTCGGCCAGGACACGTCCAGTGTAGGCCGGCAAACGTCCCTCGTCAACCGGAACACTGTCTTCATCGGCCGAAACACCATCATCGGCCGGATCACCATCGTCGGCCGGAATACCATTGTCGGCCAGAACACCATCGTCGGCCGGAACACCATCGTCGGTCGGAACACCATCTTTGTCGGCCGGTACACTTTCGTCAGCCGGTACACTTTCGTCAACCGATACACTTTCGTCGGCCGGTACACTGTCATCTTTGTCGGCTGGTACATCCCCGTCGTCTTTGTCGGCCGGTAAATCCCCGTCGTCGTCGCCAGGACCCCGTCATTGTCGTCTCCAGGACCCCTGTCGTCGTCGTCGCCAGGACCCCTGTTGTCGTCACCAGGACCCCCGTCGTCGTCGCCAGGACCCACGTCGTCATCGCCAGGACCCCCATCATCGAGCGATAAGACGTCATTGGGCGTCGAGACGGGCGATGAGACGTCGTTGGGCACCGAGACGGGCGATGAGACGTCGTTGGGCACCGAGACGAGTGATGAGACGTCGTTGGGCGCAGAGACGGGCAATGAGACGTCGCCGGGACCCTCACCGTCTTCTTCGTTGCCGGGACCCTTGTCGTCGCCGGGACCCTCGTCGTCGGGACCCTCTGAGACGTCGTCTGGCAGTGAGACCTCAGGTGGCGAGACCACAGGCCGTGAGTCTGCCGTAGAGACGTCTGCTTCAGTCGGCGAGGCTGAAACGTCGAGGTCTGCAGCAGCCGAAGCGTCGAGGTCTGTAGCAGCCGAAGCGTCGAGATCTGCAGCAGCCGAAGTGTCGAGGTCTACAGCAGCCGAAGTATCGAGGTCTGCAGCAGCCGAAACGTCGAAGTCTGCAGCAACTGGAGGCGGTGGAGTCTGGACTGCAGTAGCTGAAGAACCAGGGACCAGAAATGGCATGTACTTTGCCACAAAAGCTGCCTGCCAACGTTCCGGACCTGCTGAGGTGGACAGGGAAGTGTACTCAACTGATGTAGGTCTGTCAACACCCTCTGCTGATGTAGGTAGGGCAGCGTCCTCTGCTGATGTAGGCAGAGCAAGGCCCTTTGCTGATGTAGGCAGAGCAGTGCCCTCTGCTGATGTAAGCTGGGTAGCGCCCTCTGCCGATGTAGGTAGGGCAGCGCCCTCTGCCGATGTAGGCAGGGTAGCACCCTCTGCTGATGTAGGCAGGGCAGCGCCCTCTGCAGATGTAGGTAGGGCAGCACCCATTGCTAATGTAGGCATGGCAGTGCCCTCTGCTGATGTGGGGATCTTTGACTCTGGAAACAACAGCATGGACTCACCCTTCAAAGTCTTAACCCAAGTCATTATTTGTGTGCGACTTGGATCTGGTAGCAAACAGGAATTGGTAATAATTATTTCTTCTGCAAGGGAAAAAGACTTGATTTTATGTTGTGGGTCCACACTACTGATAGCAACCTTAAGCAGTCTCTCAATCTGCTGAATAACGAGAGTGGCCTCCTGCATCTGTACAACAGTGACCCCTGAGGTTGAGGAGTGCTCTGTTCATTCGTCATCAGAGCGGGAGCTCACACACTTCTCCTTCCGTAAAGATTTTTCTTGAGGAAGCCTCCTTGGGTCCTCAGCTGCGTGTCGTGCAGGATCCTTCTCTGTGTGTCCTGCAGACATGTGTACTGGGTGTACTGGGACCACATACCCCCCCTCCAGTGAACGTCTCCCCGGAGATGTCACAGGGCATGGGGCCAGGCACCCCTCCCCCAACGAAATCCTCCCCGGTGCTGTTGACAGCGTGGGAATTGGGGCAGTAGGCGGGGCGGGCAGAAAGCCGGAAACGTTCAACATGTTCGGTGGCCGTTTCCTCCCGCGGCGACGCAGTGCTGGAGCTGGACTGGACCAAAACCCTTCAGGTTCCGAGTCGTCCTCAGAAAAGGACTACAAAGCCAACGCAGGTGAAGGAGGGCAGAAAAAAAAACATTTTGGAGCGGCTACCTCCGCGTTTCCTCCGTGCTCGCTCCTCCAGCAAAAGAGGAGATGGCAGGATTTCCGGTCCGGATCTGTAACTCCAAACAGGTTCTGTCTGAAACCTACTGACTCGAATGGCGGCTGCTTCCTTCTGAGCTGTAGCCGTCATTTTCTGCTCACGAGTGACTTGGATCATCTGTCTGCCGGGGTTCCGGTTATGGTCGGGTCATTTCTGTCACTATCTGGTACGTGTTGGATGAACCCGGAGATGCAGACAGGCAGAACACTCGGAGGCACGAGTTGAAAATCAATAAACCATTTAATATGTTATGAACTCAAAAAACAACTAAGACAGGGCAGTACTCACGAATCCTAGAACTTGTAGGCTGTGGCACAAGCATGGACACGACACACCAGGTAAATCGACAAATGACCCGACACTCCAACCCATACCCACACAAACTAATATATGCACCGTAATTACCCAAAACCCAAAACACCTGAGAACGTAGCAGCCCAGGGAACCACAAGGTGTAAGGATGGAGACTGGCTCACAGAAGGAGCAATCCTGAGAGTAAGAACTATTTTGGTTGCTAATATTAATTAATATTATTAAATATAGTATTTATTAATATCACTTACCAGATATATTTAATTTTTCAGCATAGCTCGATGGTGGGACACACACAGATCGTGGTGGTACACAAGGTGGGATGGCACTTGATGTGGTAAGAGGGTTCTTTTGTTGTTTTTTCTTATCTGAATCATGTTTTCATGTATATCATTTCTCTTTGTTTTCTTGTCTATATTTTTCTAACTTAACAATTATCAGCGCACAAGCACAAGGGTTCACATATGTCTTTATATATCCATACAATTACTTCATAAATGAAAACTTCCCTGATTCATTTTCAAAAGAAACAGCAATTACTCTATTTAAAAATCATATATAGTTAATCATTAAGGGATATGTTTTTGTCTGGATCTATTATTATCTTTTATATTTCTGATAATGGGTGTGGTTTAGCTATATTATCATTAGCACAGGTATGGGTACCTTAGGGTTTGTCACATGGAACATTAATGGAGCCGGTAGCCAACGTAAAAAATATAGAATTTTTAACCAGATTAAAAGATTAAAGGCAGATGTTGTATTACTCCAAGAAATTCATAAATTGGCCTCAACTGTGGATGAGCTAAAATCTTCAGAGTTTCCTAATGTATTCTCAGCCTGTTATAATTCAAGACAAAGAGAGGTAGCAATTTTAATACATTAAAATGTTAACTTCACAGTATTAGATCAGGTTATAGACCCGCAAGATCATTTAATATAATGTTAAAGTTATCAATATTCAGCCAAAATTATTGTATTGTTAGCATATATGGTCCGAATGTAGACGACGCTGCTTTTTTCATGACTTTTTTTCCACTCTATCAAATCACATGGATTCTTCACTGATAATGGGAGGTGATCTCAACTTTGGTTTAGATGACAAAATAGACAGACTGAATGCAGTGGGAACTCAACGCAGTTGGCAATCTATAAATATAGTTAAACAGTATATGAATGATTATGGACTCTGCGATACATGGCGTACTTTTCACCCTGATAGCAAAGAATATTCTTTCTTTTCACATGTGCATCACTCATATTCTCGTCTTGATTATTTCATAGTAAGCAATTCATTGCTGACCAACATTTCAGACACTAAGATACACACTATTGCTGTCAGCGATCATGCACCAGTTACTCTAAATTTAGATAATAAAAAAGAAACAACAAAAAATATAAATTGGAGATTAAATACATCACTGCTTCAAGAAGAAGAATTTTTGATATATTTTAAAAAAGAATGGACATCATATTTAGAGTTTAATGACTTGCCAGGAACATCAGCATGTACACTTTGGGAGGCTGGGAAAACAGTTATGAGAGGCAAAATAATATCCTATTCAACAAATAAAAAGAAAAAAGAAAATAAACGTATTGAGGAATTAGAGAAATCCATCAAATTATTAGAAGGGTTACAATGAGAGTAAACACAGCAAAAGCCACACAAGTTAAAATTAGAACTAAATGAATTTATTGACAAGAAAAACAAATTCTTGATACAAAGACTTAGATTAGACAATTTTGAATACGGTAATAAATCAGGCAACGTTTTAGCTAACCAACTCAAATTAAACAAAGAAAAAACATCTATACAGGTAGTCCCCGACTTACGAGCGCTCTTACATACGAGGTCCCGGACTTACGAGCTGGCGAACGAGCAGTAAATTTGTAAAAAATACAGCACTTTTTTGTGTTTTTAGATGAAAGTGTGTTAGCTAACTTTGGAAACATGTTTCTGAGCATGTTTATGAAGTAGTATGAATGTTTTTGATGAAAAACGAGTGTTCGTAGTAGCGTTACCATAAATGTTCCAACTTACGAGCGAAAATCCGGACTTAAGAGAACACGTGTTTCTTGTTCCGACGTACGAATTTCTGGTTTACGAGCAACTCATAAGTACGGAACTCGCTCGTAAGTCAGGGACTACCTGTATATGGTATTAAAGATAAAAATGGAACTGTAATTTATGACGAGGGAAAAGTAAACAGTGTTTTTAAAGATTTCTATAAAACTCTATACACTGCACAAATAAATCCATCTAATGAGGATATTAATGAATTCTTGGAGAGAGTAACACTTCCAAAACTAGATATTAGTCAATCATCAAAACTAGACTCACCATTAACATCAGATGAGCTCCATGAAGCAATTAAAAGCATGCCTAATAAGAAATCTCCAGGTCCTGATGGATATCCAGTAGAATTCTATAAAAAATTCTGGGACATACTGGAACCGATATTTTACAGAGTGCTACTTGAGTAAGAAGTAAATGGCAGGCTACCAACACATAAGAATTCAGCCAACATTAGTCTCCTATTAAAACCAGGCAAAGGCCCAGTATTACCTACCAGTTATCGTCCAATCTCTCCTTAGTCAAAGTCAAAGTCAAATTTATTGTCAAAACTGCAATATGTACAGGACATACACAGGATTGAAATTGCGTTTCTCTCAGTCCCTCGGTGCAACAGTAACCATCTAAACACTAAACACTAAAACATTTAATAAACATAAGCATAAAATAGTAAAAGTGTAACACTGTCCTGAGTTTTTTCATAGTAGTATAAAAGTATGAAAATTTACACCAACACTGAAACACCAAACACCCCTAAAACACCAAACACCCAATGAACATCCATCCATCCATCCATCCATTTTCTTCCGCTTATCCGGGGTCGGGTCGCGGGGGTAGCAGCCTAAGTAGGGAGGCCCAGACTTCCCTCTCCCCAGCCACTTGGAGCAGCTCCTCTGGGGGAATCCCAAGGTGTTCCCAGGCCAGCCGAGAAACATAGTCCCTCCAGCGTGTCCTGGGTCTTCCTCTGGGTCTCCTCCCGGTGGGACATGCCCGGAACACCTCACCAGGGAGGCGTCCAGGAGGCATCCTAACCAGATGCCCGAGCCACCTCAACTGGCTCCTCTCGATGTGGAGAAGCAGCGGCTCTACTCCGAGTCCCTCCCGGATGACTGAGCTTCTCACCCTATCTCTAAGGGAGAGTCCAGACACCCTGCGGAGAAAACTCATTTCAGCCGCTTGTATCCGAGATCTCGTTCTTTCGGTCATAACCCAGAGCTCATGACCATAGATGAGGGTAGGAACATAGATCGATCGGTAAATTGAGAGCTTTGCCTTTTGACTCAGCTCTCTCTTCACCACGACAGACCGGTACAGCGCCCGCTTCACTGCGGACGCTGCACCTATCCGCCTATCGATCTCACGCTCCAGTTTTCCCTCATTCGTGAACAAGACCCCGAGATACTTAAACTCCTCCACTTGGGGCAGGACCTCCTCCCCGACCCGGAGAGGGCATGCTACCCTTTTCCGGCTCAAGACCATGGCCTCGGATTTGGAGGAACTGATCCTCATCCCGGCCGCATCACACTCGGCTGCAAACCGCTCCAGCGAAAGCTGTAGATCACGATCTGATGAAGCCAATAGGACCATATCATCTGCAAAAAACAGAGAAGCGATTCTAAGGCCACCAAAACGGATCCTCTCAACACCTTGGCTGCGCCTAGAAATTCTGTCCATAAAAGTTATGAACAGAATCGGTGACAAAGGGCAACCTTGGCGGAGTCCAACTCTCACCGGAAACGAGCCCGACTTACTGCCAGCGATGCGGACCAAGCTCTGACACCGGTCGTACAGGGACCTAACAGCCCATATCAAAGGGCCTGGTACCCCATACTCCCGGAGTACCCCCCACAGAACCCCCCGAGGGACGCGGTCGAATGCCTTTTCCAAGTCCACAAAGCACATGTAAACTGGTTGGGCAAACTCCCACGCACCCTCCAGGACCCTGCTGAGGGTGTAGAGCTGGTCTAGTGTTCCACGACCAGGACGAAAACCACACTGCTCCTCCTGAATCCGAGGTTCGACTATCCGACGGACCCTCCTCTCCAGAACCCCTGAATAGACCTTACCAGGGAGGCTTAAGAGTGTGATCCCCCTATAGTTGGAACACACCCTACGGTCCCCCTTTTTGAATAGGGGAACCACCACCCCAGTCTGCCAATCCAAGGGAACTGCCCCCGATGTCCACGCGATATTGCAGAGTCGCGTAAGCCAACACAACCCCACAACATCCAGAGCCCTAAGGAACTCAGGACGAATCTCATCCACCCCCGGAGCCCTGCCACCGCGGAGCTTTTTAACCACCTCGGCGACCTCAGCACCAGAGATTGGAGAGCCCGACCCAAAGTCCCCAGGCTCCGCTTCCTCAGTGGAAGACGTGCCAGTAGGATTGAGGAGGTCTTCGAAGTATTCCGCCCACCGACTCACAACATCCCGAGTTGAGGTCAACAGCACGCCATCCCCACCATAAATGGTGTTGGTCGCGTACCGCTTTCCCCCCCTGAGACGCCGGATGGTGGACCAGAATCGCCTCGAAGCCGTACGGAAGTCATTCTCCATGGCCTCTCCGAACTCCTCCCACGCCCGAGTTTTTGCCTCAGCAACCACCCGAGCCGCATGCCGCTTGGACTGCCGGTACCTATCTGCTGCTTCCGGGGTCCCACAGGCCAAAAAGGCCCAATAGGACTCCTTCTTCAGCTGACAGCATCCCTCACCGCCGGTGTCCACCACCGGGTTCGAGGGTTGCCACCACGACAGGCACCAACAACCTTGCGGCCACAACTCTGATAAGCTGCCTCGACAATAGAGGCGCGGAACATGGCCCACTCGGGCTCAATGTCCCCCGCCTCCCTCGGAACGTGTTCAAAGCTCTCCCGGAGGTGGGAGTTAAAGCTCCGTCTTACGGGAGACTCTGCCAGACGTTCCCAGCAGACCCTCACAATACGTTTGGGTCTGCCAGGTCTGACCGGCATCCTCCCCCACCATCGGAGCCAACTCACCACCAGGTAGTGGTCAGTTGACAGCTCCGCCCCTCTCTTCACCCGAGTGTCCAAGACATGCGGCCGCAGATCAGAGACGACAACAAAGTCGATCATCGAACTGCGACCTAGGGTGTCCTGGTGACAAGAGCAATGAACATAAGCATAAAATGAAATAATAAAAGTGTAATACTGTCCTGAGTTTTTTCATAGTAGTATAAAAAGTATAAAAAGTATATCTATAAAATAAACTGAAGGTTCTAGCATTGACATTTGCAAAGAGTGGCACAGCAGCATATGAGTTAATGTACACAGTATATGTATGAGGTAGTTGATGTTGGTATAGAGGCAAAGTGGCATATGCAGTAAGGCACATAAGGCACATTTGGCATCCTTAGATAAGGCTAGTCAGAGAATACTGTATATGTATCAGCAGTAGTGTAGATATAAAAGTAGTGTAAATGTAAACAGTAGTAATAAATGTAAAACAGTAGTAATAAATGTAAACCGTATTAATAAATGTAAACAGTGAATGTAAACAGTAGTATGACTATAGGCAGTAATGTAATACAAACATTAGTGCAAATATGAGAAGTAGTGCAAACTGAATGAGCACATGACCGAGAGTTTAGTGAATAACCCGTTTGATGACACAGGGTCCAGTGTTAAAAACTTTGTGTTGAGTGGTAATGTGTGAGAAAGTTTTTTGTGTTAAGGCAGTTCAAATGGGAGGGGAGGCAGAGCAGGCAGAGTGTTTAGCATTCTGACTGCCTGATGAACAGAGCTGTCTCTCAGTCTGCTGGTACGAGCCTGGAGACTCCTCAGTCTCCTCCCTGATGGCAGCAGTCTGAAGCAGCTGTGTAGTGGGTGTGTGGGATCACCTGCCATGCAGAGGGCTTTCCGAGTGAGGCGTTTGCTGTGTAAGTCCTGCAGTGAGGCAAGGAGGTGCCGACGATCTTCTCAGCTGCTCTCACGATGCGCTGGAGGCTCTTGCGAATTATTAATGTTGATGTTAAAATAATTTGTAAAGTCTTATCTAAAAGACTAGAGAAGATAACTCTTGTTATTATACATCCAGACCAAACCGGATTCATAAAAGAAAGACACTCGAACACAAACACTTGCAGATTATATAATGTAATAGAGTATTCGTATTTTAAAAATATTGAAACACCTGTTTTTTCTTTAGATGCAGAAAAAGCATTTGATAGAGTAAATTGGAATGTCTTATTTGCTACCTTAAATACATTTAGATTTAGGAACTACTGTACTTTATTAACTGGTTAAAAATATTATATAGCTCACCAACAGCGTGCGTCAGGACAAATAATCAAATATCTTCAAGCTTCTGTTTACAGAGGGGCACCAGGCAAGGTTGCCCACTTTCACCAGCATTATTTGCTATTTTTATTGAACCTTTAGCAGCAGCAATCAGGCAAAGTGCTGATATTAAAGGCATACACTGTAAAAACAGAACATAAAATTAGTCTTTATGCTGACGATGTTTTACTTTTTCTTCAGAACTCAGGAAACTCAATATCTAAAGTTATCAAATTAACAAACTCGTTCTCAAAAGTTTCTGATTATTCTATAAATTGGACAAAATCAACAGTTCTTCCAATAAATTGCGTGTTTAATAATTCTCTCAAAAAAAGACTACAATCAGCTAACATTACATATTTGGGTATTAATATCTCTCCTAAATTGGAAGACTTACTAAAATTGAATCATATCCCACTATTAAAGAAAATTGAAGACAATCTTACTAAATGGAGATCTCTACCCATATCACTTATGGGAAGAGTTGCCTCAGTAAAAATGATGGTGCTGCCGAGATTAAAATATTTATTCTCAATGATTCCAAATAAACCTTCAACTGAATGGTTTAAGTCCCTGGACTCTTTTATATCTAAATTCCTTTGGAAAAACAAAACTCCACGTATTAGTTTAAAAACATTACAGAAATCCAAAGATACCGGAGGATTAGAACTTCCAAACTTTTATTACTACTGTTACGGCTGGCTCAGGCCGAACACATTAAAGGGACACAAGACACAAGAAGGCAGAAGGTAAATTAAAAAGGTTTATTGAAAACTGCCCGACTCCTCCCTCCAGGTGCGGAGTGCACCGTCTTCTGGCACAGGGTCAGGAAAAAGCAAAAGAAAGACAAAAAGTTCAAACAAATGGTGGACAGAGTGAGTCAGCCAAAAATAATATAACGTCACCAGCGCAGGGCCAACCCATAAAAACAGGGCCGTCGAAGCCTGTCTGGTGACGGACTACCTAACCAAAGGGGACTCTAGGGGTAAAAGAAAACCGAGAACTGAGCTACCGATCTCACTCTGTCATTAGGCAAACAAAAAGACTCCAAACAGCTGGCCACCACCAGCCACACAACCTCCTGGTTAAACCAAGCTAACCAAACCACACAGGTCAGCCTCCATCTTCTGAGCAGGATCCAAATGTCACCAATGCAGCCTACAGCCACCAAGTGCACCAAGCACAACAAAGCCATTAATGAGCAACCACTCCTAAGTGCGTCAAGCACAGTCAAAATTCACGAGCACAAATGAGCAGACCCTTTCTAAGTGCATCTAGCACAGTCAGGACCAAACATGAGCAATCAGCTACTCACCAACAATCTTCTAAACAGAAGATCACCAACCTTCCTGACAGGGACGGGCAGAGAACACCCCACACAGTACCATACAGTACTCAAACAGCTCAGCAAAAAGCAACCACCTCTGAGCTCACAACACTCCGCATCCAAGCACTCTCACTTTGAAGTTTATATAGGCGTGTCACTTAGATCCTCCTGGCTGAACACACAAGCCTGATCATAATCAGACTAATTAAAAAGAAATAGGCGTGCCCAAGGCACAACAAGACTGCAGCCAACACATACAAAAAACCTGCAGGTGTCAGCATGGGCAGCTTCCTCAGGATACATAACACCTCCACCACCAGTGTTTTGTATGGGAGTGATGTGGATTCCAGGTGAAAACATCTCACATCCGCACATGCAAAATAAATAGGACCCTAGAGAGTAACAATGTAGCGATCACAGACAAACGGACTAAAAACATCATTAAAACTAGTCCGCCTAACCGCTAACATAATCAATGTCATGTTATCTTAAAATGTTCTGAAGCCAAACAGGCGATGCTTGTCTAGGCTTACTCTGTAAGACTTATTTTTGTTAACAGACACCAAACCAACATCAACATCATGACCAAGGATGTCAGTGGGAGAGTGGATACTCTTCATAACAGCCAGAGGGAAACTGTCATTTTCTGCACGTGGCAGCTCCACCATGTCAGCTGCAACAGCACTGTTCCCAGCCACACTGTAAGCACAGTAGAGACAGTTAGACTCAGAATCATTTGAAACATGTCCAATATAAGGCTGCAGCACTTCATTTCTCACAGACAGTGAAAATGTATTTTCTGCTGTACTTCCAGCCAATGGTCTCACATCATTCTTCACAACTCTTGCTTTGTTTTCTGCAGGAGCTAAAAAAGAACACAAGTTTAGGTGGAATTGTTTCTTCTGGATCCTCCTCAGTTAAGCTCACTGGGACTTCTTCTGCTTCAGAGCTAAATAAAAAACATTCACTCAGGTCAATGTGATGTTCCTTCAAATCCCCATCTGACTTCACTGGGATTAAGTCAGATTCAGTTTCATGTTTAGTTTCAAGAAAAAAGAAGAAACTGTCACCCAAATCGACGTCATCCTCATTTTTCTCCTCCTCTGGACGATGTTCTTCTGGCGCCATCTCCTGTAGATGTGAGAGAGGCACATCTGCTTGAATGAAAGGCTCTGGTGTCACCTTTGGATGACACACAGTGGGACACAAATGATGATCTTCCTTTTGTGCAGTATGGAGCTCTCTCAATTCTCTCTGCAACTCTTGGTCCAGAAGACGTTTCTCCTCTTCAAGAGTGGCATAAAGTCTTTGTCGTTCTAGTTCCTGTTCTTTTAAGAAAGTTTGATGTTTAAGTTGTAGTTCCCTTTTGGCAGTTTCGAGCTGCAGTAAAATGAGCTCTTTTTCTTTCCTCAATTGTTCTTCAAGCTCTTTTTTTCTTAAAGCAACTTCATTTTCATTTGAATGTCCATAATCAGGCATCACAACAACCCCAAGTTGAATTAATTCAGTCAGCAGTCCACCTTCAAACCAACCATCACGTTCAAATGATCTAGTGTTGATTTTAAAATGGTTTGCTATACTCAACATCTGCTCTCTCGTGCAGTTTATATAGACATGGGTTAGTGTGTGGGTTAGCCCACTCAGGATACATAACAACTACCTTTTAGCCAACAGGTTACAATATATATCAAAGTGGTTAAATCCGAATGCACTAGATGAAACTTGGATAGATATAGAACAAACTTTATGTAATAATATTAGGATTTCGGATCTACCATTTATTAGTACAGATATAAAAAGACATGTCTGCTTTAAAAGTATCAATATTAGCTCATCTCTGACAGCATGGTGGGAGTATCTGAAAATGACAAAGTCTTCACTGCTCCCATGCAGACATACGCCTATCTGGAACAATCCTGACATACAGCAAGAAAATAATATGTTAAATTTCCCAGGTTGGAGAATTAAAGGAATTGAATGTCTGGAACACATATTTGAGGGTATAGACTTTATTCCATTTAATAAATTAATAATACAATATGACATTGATAATAAATATTTCCTACAATACTAACAAATTAAGTCTATTGTAAAAAAGAAATTTAAGCTTAATAAATCATTGTTGGAAACACCAACATGTGTGTTAGAGTTCATTAATCTTCAAACCCCCAAATTATTATCTAAAATATATGTCCCTTTGCTTGCGGGTGTGCTTGGGGCCCTCGCTGCCGGGGGTTGGGCGCTTGGGCGTGTGTTGGCGCGGCCTGGTGGCTGCCTGGTGGGGCTCAGGTCCTCTGGTCCTGTCAGGTCTGGGCCTGAGGGGTGGGCGTCCCCGGTGCCCGGGCCTCTGTGCCCGGGCCTGGGGCTATGTCGGTGCAGCGGGCTCCGACGAGGGCTGTGAGTTTGTCGCTGTTGGTCCCGGGGGGTCATTGTGTGTAGTCGCTGGTGGGGCTCTTCTTTTTCATTCAACCTTTATTTAGTCAGGTAAATCTTTTGAACCTCATGGGCTCATTTACGAAAGCGACCTGCTAAAACTAAAGAACAATGAACAGCAGTGATAGAATTTCATTAAACAATAAACAAACAAACAATAAACAATAGAAAACAAAAAGAGAGAAAAAAACAAAAGATTTTTTTTTTTTTTTTTTTTTAACAAAGTATCAAAAAACTAGCAAAACATTATAAGGTAGACGTATAAAATCAAAGACAGGAACAAATCTGCATTGGTTTTTGCCAGGATTCCAACAGATTCTGAAAACCATTTAGAGAAGTCAAGGTCGAGAGCTTCAGATCTTTTTGTAAGATATTCCATGAAGCAGGAGCGGAGTAGGAGAAGGCCCTTTTTCCAAGTTCAGTCCTCACTGACGGAACACTGCAGGTAATCATGGAACACTGCAGGTAATCATGTCCTGAGAGCGCACACTGTAGCTGCACTCACGCAAAGACATGTAGGAGGAGATGTATGAGGGCAGCAGACCAAGAAGTGATTTAAAGATGAAAATGTACCAGTGGAAGAGTCTGCGTGAGGTTAATGATGTCCAGTTAACCAGTGAATACAGGGTGCAGTGGTGGGTACGATAATCACAACCAGTTATGAATCTTAGTGCACCATGATAGACCACATCCAACATCCGCAGGGTGCTTGTAGGAGCATTCATGTAGAGAATGTCACCGTAATCAATGGAGGGAAGGAAAGTCACAGATACAAGGCGTTTCCTAACATTCAGTGTTAGACATGATCTGTTTCTGAAAAAGAAACCCAGTTTAACTTTCAATTTCTTCACTAGGTTTTCCACGTGGAGTTTAAAAGAGAGATGTGAATCGATCAGGATACCCAGATATTTATAGGAATCAACAAACTCAATAGGGACACCATTTGAAGATAAAATCAGAGGAGGATCTGCTGGAACCGCCTTCCTATTTGAAAAAAACATCCCTTTTGTTTTATCAGCATTTAGGACAAGTTTGAGACGGAACAAATCTGACTGGATGATGTCAAAAGCGGATTGTAGTAACTGGAAAGCCTTAGCTACTGTTTTAGCTCGGCAGTAAACAACTGTATCATCAGCATAGAAATGTAAGGATGCATCAGGGATGCAGTGACCTACATTAGCTATGTAGATTCTTTGAATGATTCTTGTTCTCCCCTTTGGTCGGATCTAGGGAGTTGGTGAGTGGCTCGTCCTGTTCGGGTGGCCCTGGGGACTCTGGGCTCGGGGTCCTTCTTGGGGTCTTGGGCTCTGATCCCCCCTTTGTCTGCCTCGGGCCTTGGGGGGGCGGATCTCTGATGCTTCGCGGTCACTATTGAATGTTCTATTCGAGGAACCTTATTCACTTATGCATGCTCACAACCACACACAAATGGGTGCAGGGATGTATATGTAGATATCATATGCAGATATGTAGATGGGTATGTGACTGAATATGAATGTATATGTATGTATACTGTATATTCATTTGTAAGTATGGGTATGTATATTTATGGAATTCTACTGCAAAGTCATGAATGTTATTATTCTTTATGCATGTTTGCTGTGTTCTGTCATGTACTTTGCTTGCAGACAGAGGTTGGGTGTGTTTGCCTTGTGCTTTTTTTTGTGTATAATTATTGTGTTTTGTTGTCTTACTTTCTGTCTTTCCTTTCTCTCTCTAAAAAAAAAATACATATATAGATA